>VDFB02072274.1:92459702-92576391 GCA_007258455.2 Sequoia sempervirens | reverse complement strand
TGTGAGCATATGGCAATCGGGGATCGTTAGTCTCCAAACTGAATGAAGTACAATGCTGGAAAGTAAAGTTTATGCAACTCAACTGCATATTTCAGTGGGAGTGAATTGACGACTCAGCCGATCAGCATGATGAAAAATGCAAGTACATGGAAAGTAAAGATTGGGCGGCTTGTCGTCCCCTTCCACTTATTCAATGGGCAATACAGTAAAGAAATGTTGAAAGTAAAAACGGCAAGGCCTATCTCTTCCACAATCATGGGAAATTACAATAGAAAAAACAGAAATATAAAAGAGTTGATTAGTACTACTGAAACAGCTTTACAATTAGAATAAATCTTGCAAGAAGCCAATAGTTAGGCTATCCAAGAAGCTGCAAATGTTATTATTTGTTCTCCAATTTTAAAAGACTCACTAAATATGAAAAACCACCCTGAAACTCTAACTTTTAACAATCTGATATAACAGACCAGCAACTAGAAACCACCATAAAATGCTCTTAACTCACTCAATACTTCACCAAATGACATGAAACCAAATGCAAAAGACTGCTAGAGAGATGGCAAACAAGATATGATTGAGAAACTGCTGCAAACTTGAGATAATATTTAAGCACATTTTCCAATACACCTCCAGGCAAAGGTACGGCCTGGAGAAAGGGGCGACCAGCAATAGAAAATTCAAGACTTCCCCAAAAAATGCCAAACTTTGCTCAAAGGGACGCCTACGGCCAAGAAAGTGAATGAGTCAATACCCAGAAGCCAACAAAATTCGCCTAAGGAGCTATGAGTGAAAATCTACTTCAGCCACACCAAAAACAACCTCTAAACTAACAAACACACCAAAAGACATCAGAAAACATCAAAATACTCCATTACAATAAGCACAATTTGTTCCTCTGAGTAAAGAACAGCCTTCTCACTGAGTTGCTATCTTTCAAGCAAGAAACTAAGTCCAAGCTAGGAGGTATGCATTCCTCGAACCAAACCAGTCACCATTTTGGCAACATTTCAATGTAATTCTTCATGGATAACAAATGAATGAGCAAGGGCCTCTTTTTATAGACTCAGAGGTGAATCTCCAACATCTTCTAGAAAGTGCGCCCAAATCACCTTGAGGTTATTTTAATTTTGAATTCACTTTCCCTCCTTCCAAGTTGGCACCTAAGTCAAGTGAGAAATAAAAACTTTTAATAAAAATAATATCCTTCCATAAAGTGGCATCCAACCCCTCAAGAGCAATTTTTAACTTTAGAAATATTTAATTAGCCTCCAGATGAGGCATCCACCCTCAAAAGCCCCTTTTTAAAACAACATGAAGTTATAACACTAGGCCAAGGGGGGCTCTAAAGTGAAAATATAACCTTTATAACTTAAAATAATTCATTTCTCCCAAAATTGCACCTCAAAGCCAAAACCAAAAATACTCACTGCACTGCCTGAAGTGGAAAGCTCTTTGTGCTGCTACCAACTAGAACACAGCTAAAAATAGAATTTACTAAAAATAGTAAAGTCTGGAAAGTTGCCCAAGTGCCATGTATATCATATCATTGCGAAGCTCTTTGAAAACCCAGAAAGAATCCACAAACCAAAATCCAAAACTCCATATGCAAGCCTCTGAAAAATGCCAAAACATCCTCCTAGAAGATAGGAAACCCTAATTTTTGCTCCCGATTAGCCTACGGGCATCAGGGATAGGCTAACGGCCAATTGCACTGATCACTGTTGAAAAGGGGACATTACAAAAACACACTATAAATATTGTGAATAGCAAGTAAATATTGTGCCAAGTAGGTTAGTTTGTGTTTTACAAGGAGTTTCCCTTTCTAATTCAAAGAGTGGTTGTACCGCATAAATGTTCCATTTTTTGTTACATTGAAAGATGCAAATTAAAATGCTAATAAGTTGAAATAGCCTTTAAATGGTCTAAACTAGTCACCACATATGTGGTATCAAAGGGTCAATGCTTTCACATTGGACCTTTGTCATATCCTCGCGTTCACGGAACGATTCTTACAATCATTATTATTATTATATATATTTTTTCCTTACAAAAGAAAAATAACTCAGAAACGATTAAGATTACAATGATTTATATTCTTTAAAAAGTAATTGTTAACGGATCTGTGTTAAGCTGCGATCGGGCTATGAGGAAGGACGCGACCTTGGGAGTAAGAGGTATCTTTTCCCTAACGGTGACCATCCAGCAAAGGTCGTGTTTATTGAAGGGCATTAAAGAGGAAGGTACTGCCTGAACGGGGATCATCAAACAAAAGAGAAAAAGAGCAAGGAGGAAATCAAGCCGTGGAAGATACGTTGGAAAAAGGTAAGTGACTCAACCTAGTCACTGATAATAATCGACCCTCCTACAGGAGGTCGTGGCTAAGTCTATGAACAATATTTCTATTTCATTTAAAAATAAATATAGAATCATCATGAACCATCGATCTGGGCATGACTAATTAAATAAAGATACTAGCTGTTAGGGACAAAGGAAAGTAATCATTGTTAAACAATCTAGCATATCAATTACTCTCAAAAAACACGAACTCATGACTGTACTGTTGATGAATTGAATAAAAACATCATACTCTCTAAATGCAAAATGAATAAGCAAGCATCCATTCTTTTAGTTACTTGACAAACCTGAAATATGTGGATCTAGAATGAATTAAATGATATAGTTCACGACAGTGAACAAGATAGACCTCGACCGAAATCTTTGTCGTAACACTTGATGAGGATAGGGAGTGTGTGGAAGGGAAAGGCGGGTAAATCCACCCAATGTTGGACGAAGCCCAAGACAGGTAACCAATCCTTGAGGGTGTCCAACTCGAGATGGTGCACGCACCCTTGGCATAGTAAATCTACCATCCCACAAGGTTAGGGAGAGAAATAAGGCGGAGGTCTATCCCGTTTGGAAGTGAGCAATCTTTCATGTTCAAAATAGTAATATGCTAGTTGATAATATAGTTATTTGTCTCTTTCTTAAATTATGTAAATTGAAAGAACTAAACATTGAATTTTGTGTTTAATTGTTAACACATTATATATATATATAGGATTTAAAGCAATTTTCTTGAGTAAAATTATGTTTGTGTAAAATTCATTATATGTCTTAATATGGTTCTTATGCTTTTCTAAGGTTATTAAACTAGGGGACATTACAACCTTAGGTTTGGTGTGAATGAATGTGATCATTGTGTTTATTTCAAATTGATTAATGATCAATTACTAATCATTGTCTTGTCTATTGATGACATGTTGTTCTTTGGAAATAGTAAAGGAATTGTTAGAGATCTCAAAGCTTACTTATCTTGCTTGTTAGCAACACCTAGTCTATGGTAAGAAATGCACCATGCATTGTGTAATGCCCCCGTTTTCCGAGTGATCACCTAGCGGAGCCTCCTAGCTTATTCTATTCCCATAAGCTAAGGTGGGGACTTTGAGGGGATAATTTAATAATTAAATATTAAATCGTCCTTAGACATATTTTGGACATTTATATTTAATTAATTAGTTTATTTATTAAATGCTTTGGTAAAATATTAAATAAAAGTCACTTTGGAAAAGCAAATTATATTGAAAATCAAAAGGTGGTGTTGGAATAAAAGGTCAGGAAGAGAAGTTATTATTCATCTTTGGTAAATTATTATTGGGATTATTTTGTAGAGCTTGGCTTTCAGGAAGCTTGAGGACGAAAACCCTTGGGTTTCAAGGTGGATTGGACGAAAACCCAATACCATCGAATGGCAGATTCACTCAAGATTCGCATTGTGCTTCAATGATCAATGAACAATTGTTGGAAATTTGTAAAGTCTTTTATCAAAGACAAATTTCAAGAATATCAATAGTTTGAGGAATTTATTAAAGCAATTGCAGAGTTATTCAGTGATAAATATTGGACTGATTGCATAATTGCACATGTGATGTTATGCAGATTGGAAAGGTTAAATTTTATAAATATTGCTCATGACAAAGCCATACACTCGGGCGCAGCTAATTAAAGCCATCGACCACACAAACTTCCATCATGACCCCCTTTCTTGTGACCACCATACTCTTCATAAGATGTCGTAGCATATGGAAATGAAGACAAATCCATGTGGAGCAGTGACGTGGATGGTAGACTTGGCCCAAGAAAGGTACAACTCTTCATATAAGAGAAATTTCCTTTCATCCCTTCCGAACACCCTCACGTGGGAGGTGCAAGAGTATTGTATTATCTTGTCCTAAAGTACTAGTGTTAGGCACAGCCGTATAGAGGAAAGAGGAAAATTTCATGAGGCGGAGCTGGTAATATGTGGGTAGCAATGAACAGGTCAGCTATTGTCTATTGAATATGTTATATATAAATGCTGATAATTTCAGTTAAATATTTGTAATTCATCCATGTGATATAAAAACTGAAATCTTGGTAAAAGAATATTCTGTATTTTGGGTGAAAGAACATACTGTTGAAATTATGCTAAATTGAGATACGGTATTCTTACATCTTCATAGAACAAGCAAACTTAAATGAAAACAGCAGTGCTATCAAACTGTTTGATAAAATAACTGAACTGGGAATCACATTAAAGTGAGAAAAATTTGGGTATAAATTGGGTATAAATCTTACACATTGTGTATGCTGTTTTGTGTTATTGCTGTAATAAATTATTACCCACCATAAGTGATATTTGTGCTCTGATTCCGTGTCAAGCCACAGATTAGGATGGCCTAGGCTGCACAAATATCACTTGGGGAAAAATCTTTTATGAAATTAGTAGAAGACCTAAACTTAAAAATTTGGAAATATTGACAAACCAGGCTGATAGGTTGAGACCTTGAAGATGGTTCACTTATTGTTGACAAAAATGTTGATTTATCTTGGCAATGTATAAGTCTACAATCATTTTTTAATGTAGTTATTAAGAAGACTCTCCATGTGTCTATCTATCAAGAGGGATGGGTGAAGTCAAAAGGTAGAAACATGCCCACAGCCTCTGCATTTTCCCTTAGATTTAATAATCGCATCCAATGCTAGAATATGTGGTATTGCTAAAACCTAATGAGTTCTTGGATAAAGTTCTATTAATAGTTGTAGATTGTGACAATTACATTTACAGGTATCTTTATAAATATGACTTGAGACATCAACTTGAAAGGTTGAGAAATGCAATATCTAGGTGCTGATTTGTTGGCAGTTACAATTCCAATAATATTTGTGCTAAGTAATTAAGCAAACAAATATGGTTATGATGCCCTATATATCAATAAGCTGTGTAATTAGCTTTGGCTTCTGCTATGATAACGGAGCATTTCTTTCTGATCTAGTATTCTCTGCTACAGAAATTTGTAAAGTTTGGAGCCACTTTTTGTTATCTGCTCACTCTATGTTTTATCATGATTTAATAGAGTATCTGGAACTTTATGCATTTTGGACAGAAACTGTTACAAAGGGTAAACGCTATTAAACCATTTCCTTTTCAAAAAGTCATTTTTTCAATTATTATGGACTGTGGAAGCTTCAAATCTTTAATTGTACATTTTCTTCAGCCTTTGACCTATAATTAGAAGTTAGAACACATACACTTTTGCCACAGCAAAGAATATGGCAAACATATAATTTTTCTAAGATTTAGGAAAAATTCACCCTAAATAAAGAAGTGAAAAGGAAATGATAAAATCGCCATAAAATTTACAGCTGCAATAAAACAACTATTTTCCCAATCTAGAACATTTTCCTTGATAAAACTATGGATCCAACAAAAACTAATTACTATAGTCAACTGATTTTGCAGAAAAGATGCACAAAAGCAATCATAATATACTACAATAGTACAAAACCACTTGTAATGGCCAACACTTATCACATAAGATATGCATAAATGCTAAGAATTATGGAATGCAAGCCCCAGTTTATCACACTAATGATTGTTACCTGCAAATCCTGATATGCAAAAGTAACTTGAAATTCCATATTGATCTTTGAATTCCCCAAAATGTGCCAAATTGGCTGTGCAGACTTGTCTCCAGTGTTCTGAAAGCAAAACATTACAAGCTTTGATTTCTAAGATACCAAAAAACTCTAACACAAATACCATCTCTTCTCTGTCACATACCATTTAAAAACACAAGATGGGAATACAAATGAGTTCCTTGGTATGCAGTTTGTGCATGTAATGAAAAAAAACTTGGGCACACATATACAAGAGAATTATTTCCACTTATCTCATACTATTTTTTTGAAAAAGGTTAAATATTCTATATTGAAAAAAGAAATGATTACAATCAAAGGATGCCTTGAGAAGAAAATAGGCAATCCCAATAACAATCCATGAATAAGATGAAAGACAAGATGTCTAGAGGATTTGAAACTCCCACTTTATGCCTTTCTCTGGGCACTTTTACATGGCCATTATCATCACTATCATCCATATACCTATTAGCTAGACTAACAATAAGAAAATTCAAAGAAATAGGCTGAGACACATTATACCCCAAAGGGCCAATAATATCACATCTATCGTGGCCACCATGCATGTTCCAATTTGTGTTTCATTGCCAAAGTTTATGCCAAAATCAATTAATATACCTCTTTAAAACTAATTATTTATGATAGGTTCCATAGGTAGGAAGGAAAATATCACTTTCCCCATTGATTTTGTTGGGAATTGTAATGTCTCCTTCTCAATCCTAAGCTTTTCAATGACCGTTAGCCTATTTCCAGAGTCCCGTAGGCTATTCGGGGGCATTTCAGGGGATTCCAAGATTCTTGGAGGATTCTTGTTGGCACTTTCAGGGAGTATTTGCAGAGATTTGTCAGAGTGTTTTTTGGGATTTTTGAGATCCTTGGTGCGTAGTATTGTTATTTTTAGCAATGTCTATTTTTAGCACTTACTGTTTTTAGTAATTCATCGTTGCATCTCAATTTGGGCTAATTTTGAGTTTGGACACACTATTTTTAGCAATTTGTTATTTTTAGTAAGTGTTATTTTTGGCAGTGGTCCTAGCAGCAATTCAGTGTAGGGTTTCCAGTTCTGGCAGTGGTGGCAGTTTCAGTTGTTGAGTTCTGCCATTTTTGGCAGTTTAGTGCATCCACCATCATTGGAGTTCGAAAAAGGAAAACATTGCAACTTAAGTTATAAAGTTACTGTTGTACCCAAAATTAAAATTTTTGCTTCATTAAGGCATTTTGAAAAAGTGGTAAAAGTCTTGTAAAAATTGTCAAAAAGGTCAAAAAATGGAAATTTGCATGTCACGCATGTAGGTCAAAAACTCAAAATTTTCAAAATCTAATGATCTGGGTCTGCTCAGAGTGACCTTATCTACAAAACCCAGATCTTAGTTTTTCGGCCCTAAATTTTAGGAAATTTGCTAAAAATAAACTTTTTCTAGGTTTTTTGGGTTTTTTTGGGTTTCTTCTCAAATGAATACTGGCAAAATTTTCTAAAAATAGAATTTTTGCTTTCAGGGCTCAAACTGATTTTGATTGGTTGAAAATACTTCCTCATTAGGCTGGTCTAGTCAAAATCATCAAAAGATCAGTTTTGCTCTAGTGGGTCTATTCTGCTTTTTCAGAAGCTAAAATAGGAGCTCCAAGGTCATCAATGGAGGATGGTCAACTGCTAGACGTCAGATTCAAGGTCTCAAACACTGCATAGATCAAGAAATGGCGAAAGATGCTTCGCAAAACGAAGTACGAAGGAGGAAAGCTGGAAAATATTGAAAACTGAGGAAAAATGGTTAAGTATGGAAATGCTAGGCGCCCTGTCCAGTCAGGGCACCTAGCCATCCATGCCTTAGTATATTTTTTCAACCTCGGCAGTCGAAAACATGGAACAGAGAGTGAAGACAAAGGAAAAGCTATAAAATGTTAAAAAATGACTAAACACTAGATAGTAAAGGCACCCTTGCTAGCTAGGGGAGCCCATCATTTCAAGCTATCAGACATTGTTGTTAGGGTTTGTGCTTCTAAGGTATCTTGCTCAGAATTCCTCCGGCTTCGCAACGAATCCAGCAGCATGTCCATCAAATCAATCAGTCAGCCAAGATTGTGGATTGAACAAAGAAGCTTCATCAAAGAGCAAAATGCAATAATGAAAATCATCAAAAATGTTCTATCTCTGGAATCTTGGGCGCCCCAGCTAGCCAGGGGCGTCTAGGGTTTTGGAGGGTCAGATTCAGATATTAAGGTTTGCAAATATGCCCATCTTCAGAATTCCTCAGGCTATTTAGTGGATGTCTTAGCCAGATCATTGGATTCATCAGGCACCCGCAAATTCAGATCAAATGGAAGATAGAGCACGGAGGATAAAGTTGAGAAATTGAAGATAGCCTGAAAATGGTTAAGTCTAGTAATCATGGGCACCCCAAGTAGCCAGGGGCGCCTAGGCTTTTGAGCAGCTAAAAGTGGAAATTAGGATTTGTCACCTCTAGCAAGTTTTCTTCAAATTTGAACCGGCTCTTCAACGAAATCATCAGATTTGTTGAGCACCAGATATTGCAGATTGAACAGAGGGGTAAACTTGTGCAAAATGAAAAGTCAAAAGAAAGATTGAAAAAAACAGAAAAAAACTAACTCTGGAGGAGTTGGGTGCCCCAGCTAGCCAGGGGTGCCCAATCTTTTGACCCCCTAAAATCAGTTTTTTGGATTTATAGCATTCAGAAGATCTTCCTCGGAATTCTCCAAGCTAACCAACAAATCCAGTTGTCAGTTCATCGGGCCAGTCAAGCATCCGGAAATGAGAATTCATCTGAAGAACAGAAAGCAGTGAAAAATTGAAGAACATGAGAAAAATAGCTCTCTGCTGAGTAAAGGCGCCCCAGGTAGCCAGGGGCACCCACGATTTTGAGGCTCTAGAATCAATTTCTAGAAGATGCAGCCTCCAGAACTTTGTTTCCAGATTCAATCAGGCTCCGCAACAAGATCATTAGTCAAGTTCATGGGATTCATCTGGTGTCTGAAATCGAAGATCAAAAGGATGCATTTTATCAAGCAAAATTTGAGAATTTCAAGAAAAATGGCTAAGTCTGCTAAGTAAAGGCACCAAAGTTTCAATGCCTTAGTAAATTTTCCAGTTTTCATCATGCATCATGGCATCTACATTCAACATACCTGCTTCTAGATAGGCTTCAAAGATTTAAAGATGGAGAATAAAGCGTTTTTCATCCTCAACATCTATTTAAGAAGACTTTTGCATTCATTTCACATCTTTTGCAGGTTGGCGTCCAAAGGAGGAGACATATTTTTCTTCATATCAAGATTTGGAGGCCAAAACGTGATGCTTTTTCGAAGTTCTTCATATTTTTGAAATTAGGTTGCTCAAAGGCTCGCTTTTTCATGCTTCAAATTTCCAGGGCATCACTTTTCAAAAAAGGGGGTCATCTTTTTCAATTTTCAACAATCTAGGTGAGCTTGGTTTTTGATTGTCTACAACTTTGGAAATTTTCATATTTTTCAAGAACCTGCTTTTTCCGCGCTTTTTTGGGAAACCCTCAGTATTTTCAAAATCTGATCAACTGGGTCTCTTTGAAATGTATTTCTACACAATACCCAATTCTCAGTTTTTTCAAGAAAATCCTAAAATTTTAGGGTTTCTGCTTTTCAATCAGCCATCAACATTTTCCAAAATTGGACGATCTGGATCTCTTCACAACGAAATTGTTCACAAAACCCATATCTCAGATTTTTTTGGGAAAAATTTGCCTTTTAAAGAAGAAAAATCAGCAAGCTATTTTTAGCTTTTATGCAAAACTTGTCCGCGCATAGTCGAGTTTACAGTCAAAATTCGAGTTTTTCAGCATGCAATATTCTCCCATGGAATTCAGAACCAAGCCAGTGTTGTATCATGATTTCATAAAAACTTTTGAAACTAATTTGCATCATATAAATCCAGTGTTTGATTCGCGTGCTTTGGAAGACGCAAGAAATGTTGCAGTCAGACATCTTGGTCATTCTGGGTTGTTTGCAGCCTTAGGTCGGACAATGTTGAGAAGTGTTTTTCAATACCACCATGGACAGAAAACATCATCATCACAGTTGAAGAACGTGAAAAGGTGTGGTATGAGCAAAAGGGCAAGTATTGGAAAAGAGTTGTACAATACTCTTCCATTGAAAAATCAAGAGAAGTGTCAGAAGCACAAAAAGTTGCAACAGAAGCAAAGGAATATCAGAAAATGGTCACACACAGGGTAAAAAGATATGCTAAAGCAAGAGGATATATTTATAAAAGGTCATCACTCCAGTTGCAAAGCCGCCTAAATTAGCAAGATTTGATAAAGCAACTGAAGATGTCAAAGATTTTCTAAGTTCAGTTGCAAAAGGCAAGGAAATCTCGAAAAAGTGGAATATTGCCTTAAATAGTATCAATGCTCCTAACAATGAAGTAGTTATCAGTTTTTTTGGCAGATATACTTTCCCAAAATACCAATGGATGAGTTATCTTATTAGGACAACAAAAATCTCCAAAGATAGATTTAAAGTAGCAGTTAACTTGATGCCTTTTCTTAGTTTTCGTGCTATTCTTGTCTCATGCTTATCTATTCTTTGTGAGAGAGAAAAGAATCAAGATGTAATAGTTGGCACTTTCCTTATTTTTTGCTTTCACTAGGTTGTTAGTTAGTTGTCTTGTTAGTTGTCTTGTTTAAGTTTTAGAAATAAAGCTTGCATGTTGGCAAGTCTTGTTGTAAAAGCAAGGAGATTTTAGGGTTCCCTACTCCTTCGCCTGTGTATAAATAAGGGCAGCCTTGCCCATTTTTCTGGAACCATTATTGTGATAGCAAGTCGCTGAGCCTACTTTGCCTACAAGTTGTTATTCAATATTTGTTCACTTAGTGTAAGAGCAAGCTTGCATGCCTGCCTTTTGCTGCAAGATATTCTTCAGTTTATGTGTAATTTGTGTGAAGTGTATTCTGGTTGATCGCTAAACTGTAACCCTGTTATTGCTACAATCCTACTGTCCTAGAAGTGTAATCGTTTTAAAAATTTGAGAAAGGAAATCTCATGCCTCATTTTCTTTGATCTACTCTCTCGGGTTTTGTTTTATGTGTTTCACTTATATAATCTTTATTTCAGCTTGCATCTAAAAGTACAATAAGTCTTAAGGTGTACATTGGGAGTGATTTTATGTAAGTTTTGTGTTAAAGAATCATTCCTTCTTTACTTCTAACTCTCATGCTCTGAGTTTACTTGAGTTGTTAGAAGCGTCAATAAAGTAGGCCTAGTTGTAGTTGAAATTCTAAAACAGAAAATCTTAGCTATGACGCTAGAGTTTTATAACCTTGTGCTCTTAGCTGAGAACCAAAAAGATTGGCAAATAGTTTAGTTTACTTTCTTTAAGCATCATCAACAAAGAGGGAGCTTCCCCTCCTAATTTGAAGAGCAGTTTATGAGTGCATAGTTATCTGTTTCTAATCCGCATTCCAGAGGTGCGAATTGAAACGTCACCAGTTACAAAGTTTAAAAAGGCCCCTTGGACAAGTTGATTTTAAAGGGTGTTTTTGCTTATTCTAAGGTGGACACCTAAGTGGAGGTTTTTAAGTGAAATTAAAATAAAATATTATTTCCCAAGGATGGGCATCCCATTTGGAGGGAAAAGTATTGTTTTTATGATCAGATTTAATGCACAAAAATTTAATTATAAAATTAGACACAAGACACAGCATATACCCTGGGAAAACCCTCCACTTGAGGGAGAAAAATCTAGCAACAAATATATCTCTTATAAGTAATGGCAACAAGTTTCTTTACAATGAGGCCACACACAAGGCCAATATTCAGCACCAGCAATGGTTGTAATAACAAAGAACAATCTGCTCTTCCTTGAACACAAATTTGCTCTTCAATGGATTCGCAATCTGCCCTAGAAGAAATTCGCACTTGATAGAAGGAGCTGCTCTTGATAGAATTTGCACTTGCTTGTAGGAAGGAATCGAACTTTCTTGATGCTTGAATGTGAGGAAATGACCTTCTATATATTACAAGGAAGGTCGGCCATCTTTAGAGATTAAATGTTGCCATTTATGTCTTCATTCGAGGCTGGAAGAATTGAGCCCAAAGCTGTTAAACATCAACACTCCCTCTCAGCTAGGGAGAAATGCTTCCAGCTACATAAAAAACATCACCTCATCGTGATGTCTACCACAATGGCTACAACCATATGTGGAAAAGAAACGATATCACCTCATCGTGATATCAACCATAATGGCTACACCCATATGTGGAAAGGAAAGAAATCACCTCATCGTGATATCAACCATCATGGCTACACCCATGTATGGAAAAAAAGGATATCACCTCATCGTGATATCAACCATCATGGCTACACCAATGTATGCTATGTACAAGTTCTCATCACTCAACGTGATGTTGTCACCTCATCGTGACGTTCACCATGGCTCTCCCAGAGGGTGAAAACAGAAGTACAAGAAAATCATCACAGACTCTCTCACGTGATGTTGTCATGGAGTCACACACATGACATCCACCATGGCTCTCCCAGAGGGTGGAGACAAGGGCTTTCACCTCAAATCTCAAAGAGAAATGCATTAACAAGGGCTTGCCCCTCAAATCTCTCTCAAAGAGAAATGCATTAAAGAGGATCACTAATATTGAGACTCCTCAGCTAGGGCTTGATTCTCCACCATACCAAGCTTGTCTCGAAAGTACACAAACTTTATCCTGGAGAGAGGCTTGGTGAGAATGTCTACAGTCTGCTCATCAGTGTTGATATACGTCAACTGAATTGCTTTCCTCAATACCATATCTCTGATATAATGGTATTTGAACTCCACATGCTTAGTTCTGTCATGAAACACAAGATTGACAAAAAGCTTCAAACAACTCTAGTTATCACAATGAATGATAGTAGGCTCCATAGATTGCCCAAACAATCCTGCAAGGAGCTTTCGAAGCCACACAATTTCTCGAGCTACCACAGAATCTGCAATATACTCGGCCTCTGTTGTACTCAATGCTACAGATGACTGCTTCCTGCTACACTAGGATATCATCGCAGACCCCAAACTGAAGCAACATCCAAAGGTGCTCTTCCGATCAATGACACACCCTGCCCAATTGGAATCAGTATATCCAAGCAGCTCCAAGTTCACATCAGAAGAATACCTCAAGCCATATTCAACCGTGCCACGCAAGTATCTCAGGATATACTTCGCTAGAACTAGATGTATTTGCCTTGGTTCACACATGAACTGACTAAGTGCACTCATTGCATAGCAAATATCTAATCAATTGCCTGTACATAGTAGGATCCACTAGATCTGAACTAGCTACAGCTTCTTACAAGTTATGCAAGTTGGTCTCCATAGGCGTAGACATGGATTTGCAATCCATCCTACCAAATCTCTTCAAGATGTCAATAGTATACTTCCCTTGACTCAAAATGATCTCATCCAGCTTCTGCCATACTTCATTTTCTTCAGGTTCAGTAGGCTCCCTCTGAATCTTCAAGCACTTGCATCAACCTTCTAACCTCTTCGTCCAAGATTGCCTACAACACTTTCCTTAGATAAATGATTTCCAGCGCACACCTATGGTACTGTAGAGAGTTCAGGATTGTCCTCCTCGACCTCATCCCAGAACACTCTATTCTGAATAGGTTTGCGGAGCTACCAATGTTAAATCTAGATGACAGTCTTGAGCAATTATGATCTCAGCAGCTGAAGGGATCCTCTAAGCATTTAGCACCTAGCCTTGCAATACAATAATCTTCACTTCTTCTCAGTGAGTTACATAACTCCCTCTTGATCCCTGCTCTAGAGATTGCAAAGAAGACTTCTGGAAGTGAACTCCCTCTAGTCGTCAACTCAATCCCATGGCTGCAAGTTGTGACTTCATGCTTGATCATTTCTTTGGTTGGCATGACTTCCTCACAAGATGCCTCAAGCTTTTCATCACTAAGCAATCTCTCATCACCTTCTTGCTCCTAGATCTGTTCTGAAAGCATTTTACAAAGAGATTAGTAACAGTTTATAACTATCCAAAGAAATATCAAGGCTAGAATCATACAAGGTTTACTATCTCAAGTTATAGCATGAATGCATAAGAATTTATGAACAATATTAAAAACATGAATAAAGAAATCAACCTATAATTGAAATATGTAGCAAATATCAAAAGATCAAAATGAAGAGATAAAGAACTTATCTTTAATTGAATTCAGATATAACTCTTTCTTCCATCTTTTACTCCTCTCAAGAGTGCTAAACTCAACACAACAAAAGACAATCTGCACAATTACAAATTTCTTGAATGCATAATGTAGTTAGCATGTAGAACCAACCCTCTCCAAGGCTCTAACACAGTCCATGCATTAGAGAATGATATCGATGTGACCAACTAATCACCATTGAAATTGCAGTTCTCTTTTCATCTCTGAGTCACACTCAAAAAAAAATTCACAAGCATGAACATCTCACAATGAATAAATAAAAAGGGGTGTCTCCAAAGGATCTCATCCCAGAGATCACTATTCAAGAGAAACCACATTTATACTAAACACTCAAGATTCAAATAACCAAAGTCAGATTTGCACAACTTAGCAAACTGAAATTTTTACCTTAGATTTCAAAAGTATAAACAAAAGAATACTTATCTCATGAAATCAGAATGCTTTTCGGGTCTGCACTTATCTATCCCGAGATCTTCAGGCTTTTACGAACTCCATTAACTCCAATCTGCAGTGATTCTGAAGATTATGCAGCTGAAGGCCTCATGACATCGAACCACACAGTACAAACCAACTCCTTCCAAGAAGTTGGCTCATTCCAACAAGGTCCACTCCTTTAGCCTTTTGGAATTTGATCTCCGATGGGACTTTATGCTAGCAATCACCACAACTTTATCTCTTTATAACAAATGTCCTGACAATGATGCCTTTCAGATTATGATCTTTATAATTGAAAGCTTCTACAACAATTTTCTATCCCGAACCTACAATGCTTTTCACCCTCAAAGGGTAACTTCTGAGATATTCCTTTATACTATGGAATAATACAGATTCCACACCCAAATGACAAGCAATAATCTCATATTTAAATCAAATACAACAATACACAACTTATAGATAGACAACCTCAAAAGAATGCACGCCGTAATGAAAATATAGCACCTGGATAAGTGTGCAGATCTGAGAGGTATCAAACATTTTCAATCACAAGAAAAGAACAGAAATTCATGCCAGTAGTCACTCGAGTCTTGAATGAGGGAGCTTCCCTGTGCGTAATATAAGATGAGGGAATATGACAGCTAAGAGTAGTTCCATCAAAGAACATAGTAATGTGTTAACAAGATCCCCAAATTGCTTGGACAGACTTCGCAGCCACAGATATGTTAACTGAGCAAAACAACTCAAAAGCAGCCAGACCTCTCTCAGGAACTCCTTAGGTCACTCTTCATACAAATCTTGAACTATGAGAATCTTCACAGCAACATCCGACCCACGCCAATCAGCATGATGCATTGTACTAAAAGAACCAGGCCCAATACGCTCCTTCAAAATAAGATCCTCCAATGAAATTTCCAATTCCAAGCTCATGCTTGGTCAAATCTGATCAGGACTTTCCTTAACCCGCTCTGATACTATGTTGTTTTTATGATCAGATTTAATGCACAAAAATTTAATTATAAAATTAGACACAAGACACAGCATATACCCTGGGAAAACCCTCCACTTGAGGGAGAAAAACCCAGCAACAAATATATCTCTTATATATATAAGTAATGGCAACAAGTCTCTTTACAATGAGGCCACACACAAGGCCAATATTCAGCACCAGCAATGGTTGTAATAACAAAGAACAATCTGCTCTTCCTTGAACACAAATCTGCTCTTCAATGGATTCGCAATCTGCCCTAGAAGAAATTCGCACTTGATAGAAGGAGCTGCTCTTGATAGAATTCGCACTTGCGTGTAGCAAGGAATCGAACTTTCTTGACGCTTGAATGTGAGGAAATGATCTTCTATATATTAAAAGGAAGGTCGGCCATCTTTAGAGATTAAATGTTGCCATTTATGTCTTCATTCGAGGCTAGAAGAATTGAGCCCGAAGCTGCTAAACATCAACAAAAAGAAGTTTGAATTTTTGGAGCCCTAATTCCTATTTATACCCTCCTCTTGCTCGCATTTGGTTATGCAATTTTATGATAACGAAACGTTGCCAAATTGGTGTGAAAATCCTTGGGCTTTGAGGACAAAACCCTCAAGGTTGACTGGAGTTTTGAAGTTGCAAGACACTCCCTAGCCTGACATTGGTATGGCTCCACTGCATGGGTCGCCATTGAGCTCATTTGGTGATGGTGTTCATTTCATTTTCAATTTTGGATTGCTATGATGTTTTTCTAGATATGCTTTTGGTGTGAGCATTGATTTGCAACATTTTGGGGTCCATTTTAGAGTGATTTCTTAAAGTTTCAGTTTGCTGGTTTAAGCTTTCTACCCTAGGCCGTACCATATATCTTGCATATGCTGATTGGAGGTTTGGAGATCTTTTGTGGGCATTGTTGATTCTTGATTGGCAAGTTGTAATGTCCCCTCCTTGCCTCTGAGCAATGGAGTTGTCCATTAGCCTATTCCAGAGTTCTCGTAGGCTAAGTAGAGTTTGGTAAGGGAACTCAAAGCCAATATCCTTTTGTGGTGGTTTTCAGTGTTTTGGGCGAGACTTTCTATTTCTAGCAAGGGGCCAATTCCATCACTTACTATTTATTGTAAGTCACAGTGTTTATCAGTTTTTATACCAGTTTGGTGATTTGGAGTATTTACTATTTTTAGCAATGCTATAAATAGTAAGTCTATTTTCGGTAGCCGGTCTTGGCCAAGGCTACTTCAACAGTGTTTATTTCCAGTTTGGGCATTGGCATGGCTAAGGTTCGAATTATTTATTATTTGTATTTCTCACTTAAGTCATTTTAATATAATTTCTACAACTTAAGTGAAGGGATCAGGGGGTCATGTAAAAAGCACCTTGGAGCCTAATGTAATGACTTAACGTTATTTTAGAAGGCAACAAAAGCGAAATAGTTTCCTTTTGAGCAAGGACACCCAAGGGAGGTTTTTAATTATTTTAATTAAAAAGCTCATGTAAGGAGGGCATTGGCTTTGGGGGGAAAACAAATTTGAAATTATGTTGCCCTATTTCCTTCTTGGCTCTATAAAGTTTCATTTTGGGATCTCTTAGGTGGCTACATAATAGGATGCTGCTAGATTTTCTCCAGAGGTCTACTGCTGCGTGTTGAGGACGAAATCCCTCATCATTGGGAACTGGTTTCGGTGGTGGAAAATCCACCCTAGCCGAGTTTTGAGTGATTCCATCTTAGGGATCAGCTAAGGCTTCACAGTTTGATGATTTACGGCATTTTTTAGAGTGAAAGACGAAGATTTTTGAGCATTTCTGAAGTGGGTTTTTTGGCTTTGGTGTGTTGAACTATTGGAGGCTTTTTGCTATGGGTTTGGTGATGATTCGGGACTAATTTCAGAGGTCTGGAGCCTTTTCTTGAGATTCTGGAAATTACTTTTTCCAGGAACTGAAAATGAATAAGGGTTCATAACTCCTTATTGGCTCGAGTTCTCTTTTTGGGTGCTGCTCCATTGGAACCCTCATATCTAGGCATCCCTTCTCAAGCATTGGTCCATATGTTTTGGCAAAGACCTGATTTTCTAAAGCAGATAGCCCTATTCAAGGGGTTGCCCCTATTTGGTGATTTCTGGGTTATTTCGGCCTGCCGATGTATAGGCCTTCTTCTGCATTTAACCCGGAGTTGGAAAGCTGGTTATTGGCATTGAAACTCAAGGGGTTCGCTGGCATTTTAATTGGTGTTGAATGGTGCAATTTTCTGAAGTGATTAAGCTGCTGTTGGAAGTCTTATTCAGGTCAGAACTGTTAAAAACCAGGTCTGATATATTTGTACTCAGTCTGATTTTGATCTGCTATTAATGTACTATTCATGAGATGTTTAGAAAATATGAACAGCAATGTTTCTTTCAATATTTTCCTTCTTATTGTCATCTTATTCATGCATGTAATGAAACTATGTTAAAACACTTGGAAACAATCAAAACAAACCATCAGCAAACTTTATATCAGCAAATAGGATAATATTTTCAAAAAAAATCAGGGGTAGACATTACACTAGTTGAGGCATCCACTTGTGCAAGAATTCAGAATTTTTGATAGTGATATGAATTTCTAGGAGCAAATCGCCCCCCTTGCTGGCCGTACCTCTATGAGGGTTTGGTACTTTGGTTGTGATGACTGAAATTTGCCCTTTGGCCTTGTTGTTTTGTTTGTTGGGAGGCGCCTGGACTAAACCTTCACCTTGCAAGCACTTTGGGAGAGTTTCTATGGCAATTTGGTGAAGTTGTGATCATTGGGTAGTTGCTGGTTGGTGTTTCCAGTCTGCTGTTCATTCCATATCAGACCTGAAACTTTTTATCAGACCTGTAGCAGCAGCATTTCAGACCTTCTTCAGTCACTTGGGGGTCTTCCCATTGAGGTATGATTGTTATATTTTTTTTTGGGAGTACTTATATTCATGTTGGATATCATTTTGGGGAGTTGTGCTACAAGTTTTCCTTTGTAACATCGTTTGGTAGTACCATTGGTGAATCAGTTTTTTTTATTATTGTTACTTACTCCACTAAATAAATGGCGCTCTCACTGAATAAGCGGTCAAGCTTTCTTTTCTTTCAAGTAATTCCCGCTGAATAAGCGGATGACTTGACTTTATTTTCATGTTATACCCACTGAATAAACAAAGGATCTTTCTTTTGCTTGGTCGGCTTGCCACCAAGGGCTTTCTTGCTAGTTGTAGTTTCCTGTTGGGCAAGCGGAAGATTTCATTTCATGCTCTTGGGTTTACATACTTAACCCACTAAAGAAGTGGTTTTATTTTAGAAGCACAATATTGTAAGCCTTACCACCGTATGCTCTCACCTTGCCCACATCGGGATCTAGGTGATCAAAAAGTGGAAGGTATTTTCTTTCAGTTGGTTTGATTATCACATACCCCACTGCACAAGTGGATGATTTTCAATTAATGCAATGTTCATCTTACCACCATATGCTCTCACCTTGCCCACATCAAGATCTGGGTGATCAGAAAGTGGAAGGTTGCTTATTTCAGTTGTTTATCATTATATTTTGGCTAATGCTAACAAGTGAAAGTTTGAAAAAATTTGGGGTGGATATTGCAATGGTATCAGAGTTGGTCATCCTACCAGCCTATGCCTCACATTGCTTTCAATTGCCAAAAATTCTCTGAGTGATAGAGAAATTAGATACTATAACCGTGAGCAGAAGAGACAGTTGTTTCAGACTCCTTAAGTTCGAATTGAAGAAACCTTCTCAGAAGTTCTCCGAGCCTATCAACAGCCAGAGGTTGTCAAACACTCACCTACTTACTCAGCAAATCATGATATCAAACTAATTCCCTTTATTACATTTTAACACTGAATTCTTACATACAATCCAACAGGAATCTGTTGAAGATCTCTTATTCAATAATGTATATTCTATTACTATAACTAGTAATCGAGAAGGCCAACCCGACATTCCGGATGCTAGAACAGAGAGGAAATTTAACAATATGTTGGACATGATGTCACAGTATTGGCAAAGATGAATCAAACTATGCCTCAGACAGCCCAATTTTAAAATGGGGAAGTTAGTGCATCAAATGCTCACAATAGGAGCGAGAGTAGTGGAAATACCATTGGCACTCCTATGGAGTCTAACCCAAGACCACTTCAACCTATCTTTACTTGTAGAGAAGAACCTCCAGTTGAGCAGGAAGCTCAAATTCCTGTGGGAGAAGTGAGGAATAGTTAAACAGAGTATGTGACTCTCCCACCTAAAATTCGGGAGATTTTGAGCTTGGAGCAGTTTAGGAACCGAAAGAAGAAAAGGGGTGGTGGAAGGATTGACAATAGAGGCCCAATGATGCAAAGAGACTATCAACAACCATTGGGGAAAGTGGCATTGGCTCATTTCAATGGGAGCGACAAGTGTTTAGCTAGAGCTTGGGTCCAAAAATTGGACAATTATTTGTCATTGAAGCCAATGTCGAAGTTAGATGCCATCAAGTTTGCTACTTTGCACCTTGACGAAGCAGCCCACGAATGGTGGTATCATGGCCTCGTCACACTTGGCCATAACATGATTACTTCTTATGATGAGTTCACCAACAAACTCATTGAAATATTTGATCATAAGGATCCTGAGGTGAAATTCCAAGAGCTGGCCCAATTGAGACAACACAACACTCTCGATGCTTACATTTCCGAATTCTAAAGGCTTTCTATGATGATGCCCAACATCACAGATAGAAGGCTAATAGTCCTTTTCACTGAAGGGCTGATGGAACCGTTGAAGGGATGGGTGAAGGCCTTTGATCCACCAACTCTACAGGAGGCTATCAGAAAAGAAAGTAATATGGAGTCGGTTGCCCCTAGGCCTAAATTTCAATCAAAGTCTTTTCCACATAAGAAAGATAAGAGGCTTTTTCATAAGGATGCAAATCAGACTAAGTTTCCTTCTCGGATTGATGATGACCTCTGAAATGAGCTCCGAAGGAAGAAACCATGCTTCACTTGCAAAGAGTCGTGGGCCCCAAGACACAAGTGCTTCGAAAGAGGCAAAGTGCACCATTTGGAGGTGTATTTTGCTGATGAATCAGCATCTGATGTATTAGAACAGCAATCAGATTTAGAGGAGAAAGATGAAGAAAAGGCCCCAGAAGAGGTAGAAAAAGACCAAGAAAGTGGGGGTACATTTGCCCAACTTTCTAACTTTCAAAAGAACGAGTCTTTTCAAGTTCGTGGAGTTTTTTGTGGGCAGCAAATCGTTGCTCTCATTGGCACGGGAGCAACTCACAATTTCATTGGCGAAGGGATAGTAGCCAAGAGAGGCCTCAAAACTGAAGAGTTTGAAGGCTTCAAAATCATGGTGGTGGATGGCTTCACAATCACTTGCACTCACAAGATTTCAAACATGTCTATCCAGTTGGGCAATTATGAAGTCAAAGATGACTTCTATGTTGTGAGCATTGGTGATGCGGATGCAATTCTTGGTATACAATGGCTACGATCTCTTGGAGAGATCACTCTTAACCTTCAAACCATGGAGTTGAAGTTTACATCAAAAGCAAAGTTAGTTTGAGAGGGATGTCAAATGGAGGCTCTCGCATAGTTTCATTCAAAAGGATGGAAAGGTTGATTCGGCATGATATAGTAGAGCAGGCAGTAGAGTGTGTGATTATGTGTTCCAATCCTCTAGAAGATAAGAGAAACTATCATCCTGATGCGCAAGATTTTCTCTCCAAGCGAAGCAAGGTGTTTGGCAGCATTCCACCTGGGAGACCTCCTGAAAGGGGGATTGAGCATGTGATTGAACTTGAAGAGGGAGAAAAACCAATCATCACCACTCCATATCAGCATCCAAAAAGGCACAAGGATGAGATCAAGAAGGCCATCAAAGAACTCTTGGATATGGGTCACATTCACCCAAGAAAGGGTCGTTTTGCTTCTTCAATGGTTTTGGTGAAGAAGATGGCACTATGCACATGTGCATAGATTACCGGGCCCTCAACAAGAAAACTATCAAGAACCGATATTCTATTTTGAGGATTGATGAGCTACATGGAGCAGTTTGCTTCTCCACAATAGATCTCAGATCAAGCTATCATCAGATTAGAATGCGAGGGGACATTGAGAAGACTGCCTTCAGATGCTATTTTGGGCATTATGAATTCTTAATCATGCCATTTGGGTTGACTAACACACTTGCGACCTTTCAGTCTTGCATGAACAAGGTGTTCAATAAGCAGTTGAGGAAGTTTGTGTTAATGATGACATCCTGATTTATAGTAAATCATGGGAAGAGCATCTTAAACATTTGGAGGAGGTTCTTAGCATTCTGGAGGTTGAATCTTTGTTTGCCAAAGAATCCAAATGTGAGTTTGGAATGACCAAGCTCCTTTATCTTGGTCATGTGATCAGCTCTAAGGGAGTTAGTGTGGATCAAGAGAAGATTAAGGCCATCTTGGATTGGCCACCACCAAAAAACCTCACTCAGCTGAAGGGGTTTTTGGGCCTTTGTGGGTTCTACAAAAGGTTCATGAAGGGATATTCTCAAATGGTTGCTCCTCTCACAGATCTTGCCAAAAAGGGGGCGTTTAATTGGTCAAAAAAAGCACAGAAGGCCTTTGATCAGTTCAAGCACCTTATGAGTTCATGTCCCGTTTTGGCTATACCAGACTTCTCCAAGCCATTCGAGTTGCAGTGTGATGCTTCGGGAGAAGGTATTGATGTTGCTCTAATGCAAGACAAGCATCCTATTGTCTTTGAGAGCCGAAAGTTGAGTGCAAAGAGGACATACTCCATTTATGACAAAGAGATGCTTGCTATCATGCACGCCTTGGCCAAATTCCGGCAATATTTGGTTGGAGGCAAGTTCATTGTGAAGACTGATCATAACAGTCTTAAGCACTTCTTGCATCAGAAAGATCTCAATGACAAACAGCAAAAGTGGGTGAGTAAGCTTCAAGCTTACAATTTTGACATAGAGCATGTCAAGGGGAAGAACAACATAGTGGCCAAAGCCTTGTTAAGAAGGCCAAATTTGAGCTCATTGATGGAGATCATAGCTGATTGGAAGGAGCAGATCATTGCAGAGTATGCTAAGAACCCCTTTGCCACCAGCATAGTTGATGGTACCTTGCATGATAAAAGGTACAAATTGGTGAATGATTTGATATCGTACAAAGAAAGAATCTTCTTTGTGCCAAAATCGATGCCATGCCCCTGAAATGGTAACACTAAAAGTAAAGTATTGAAATACAAATAAATAAATAAAATGAATAACAAAATAAATATTAAAAATATAATATAAATATTAACAATTTAATATTACTATAATTATAATTATTATAATATAATAATAATTATATATACAAAACTCATATAAAAATAAATGTATACTATATTAATATAAAACATGTAAATATAATACATATAAATAATATATATAATAAATAATAATATATATACATATAAATTAATAAGCATATGTAATTAGAGCAATAAACTGCAGCGATTCATTAAGGGATGTGTTATTACCCAAAGACAGCGATTGGTTATTATTAAAGTCAGCAACAAAGAAATTAAAAGCAGCGATCTTATTGAGGCAGGCAATTAATATATTAAGGCTGCGATTAGTAATTGTGAAGACTAACATTAGTGAAAGGGTGTGACCCTTTCTCATTGGAGGGATATATAAGGCAAGGCAAATCATTTGTAAAATCATCAAAGAGGAATGGATAAAGTCTGATATAGAACTGAAAATTAATAAGAGATATGAATAAAGGAACAGAGCATCGACTCATTGAGAAATAGTAAATAAATCTGCATTCAGATAGCAGCAGTAGTGGAGTATGAAAGATAAATCATATACATCAGCAGATATAAAATATGTAGATTGAAAGGGGTATCAAAGTAACAGTAAAATGGAAGAAGAAATAAATAATAAGTCTGGAACATATTTCTGAGTGCAGCAGCATATATGTATAATATTTACAATTATATAATAATGGTGCTTGCAGCAATTATTGAGCCTTATAAAGTAATTATCGTTCTTTAGTATGAATATGGATAATAGATTCATATTCATCTGATTTATATCTTCTGAATATTAAGAACAGATTGAACAGCAAGGCAATTGGAGCAAATCAAACATGATGATCTGTGTTCAGCAGACAAGGATAGAAGGCAGCATTTGCTAATATATTTGCATCTTAGAATATAGCAATTTTATATCTTAGCAAGCATTGTGGTATGCTCTATCATGATTATTGTAGGTAATTATATATTTTGTTATTTATATTCATTATTCTCATCAAATAACCATGGGGAGGAGTGGGGAGATACCAGTAGGTTGAGCAGATACTAGACTTCTTTCCAGGTATGCCACTCCATGATGGATGACTGTGTGCGCTGCTTGGAGCCAGGGGGGTGACATCCGCCCTTGGGCTTAAGGAGAGAATGTCTACGGGCCTCCTATGGTAGCCTTTTCCCCAACCTCTACATGGATTGGTGGTTGAAACGAATTTAAGGAAGTTTCAATAAGAGGAATGGATAAGGTAGCAAGGGCAGGGAATGCAGATACAAGTTGTCTGCCAAGTAGACCACCCCATGTGGTATGACTGTGTGTGCCACTTGAGGGCCAAGAGGGATGGTATATCCACTCGAGCTTGGTGTGGATAGCTTCTAGTGGACCTATCATGCTCCTCATCCAAGTCCCATTATGATCCAACTTCCAATGTATATTATAGATATTGTGTGGTTTACATTATTTGAAATAGTTAGATATTTACATGATTTAAATAGATAAAACTTTAATTATATATATGCTTGACCATATGAAATTATATTCCAAAAATTGTTTGATAATGTATCAGAGTCTAGAAGGCATAGCCACCAAGACCTGCATAATCTTTTAGATTATGTCAACATATGCATTGTAAGTTTTGCAACATGGTGCGAACAAGTGTAGTAGATTTGCATATTGATATAATTCTAGTCCCCATATGCTCTCACCTTGCCCATTTTGAGATCTTGGTGATCAAAAAGTGCTAGGGTTTATGTTCTGAAATTGAAACTTTATGAACTGAGAGAATATCTTAGATGGGGAAATTACACCTTTGTACATGATCTACAAAGTATCTAGCTCTTGCAATCCTCTTTGTAACTCAATTTGCAAATCTTATCACTATGGAGTAGGATTTTGAAGGAAGAAGACACCATTGTAGGGTTTGCAAGCCAAAAATAAATGTTGATAGCTTGTGTAGATGTAGATTCTACTTACTACATTGTACTAGATCATAGTGGCTTGTGGAGCATCTTGCTCACTCTTACTAGAGCTTTTCCCCTTCTAGAGTTTCTCCAAGGTATAATCATGTTCTCACTCTCTGTGTTGGTTTCCTCATGTGTACTTTCTTTGCTTTCATCTTTCTATGATTGTGGTATATTGTAGATGATGTTACAATCTTATTAGTTTTAGTTTATTGCACTTGAAATGGGCTTTAAAATGTTTGAGAAGAGCTTTGAGTAGGGTATTCATAGTTGATGAGCAATGTAAGGACTATCCTCCTTATTTACAAATCAAGTTGGGATCAAAGTAGATTGGAATTACCTATTATCAATTGGCATTTCAGTTGTGGGTGAAATCCCATTATCATGCTCATTCCAAGGTCGAGTGGGAGTGGTGAACTGAGTGTGTTTGAACCTAAGATTGGTTCTAGAGAGTGGGTAAGAGAAAAGAGAAGAATGGTCAAAGAGGGAGGGACAAGAGAGAGAGAGATGGAGAGAGATGGATGATGGAGAGGAGAAATTTAGAAAGTTGGAAAAGGATGTTGCATTCAATGTTATGTCTTTGAGCAAGATTGATATGCTTGAGAGCGTTCTACATGCCATTACTCAAAATTTGGGTATGGAAAGAGAACAAGAACATGAGGAGCAGCCCAATAGGACTAAGTATGAACACGGAGATTCATCTACAAATGGAAGCAACATTTCTTTCAAGGTTGAGGCGAAGATGGACATTCAATCCTTTGATGGAGAGGTTAATATAGAGAAACTAGACCATTGGATGGCACAAATGAATGTCTATTTTAGCTAAATTTGAATGAACAACAACCAATTTGCTCAAATGAAGCTCTTTGGTCATGCACTCACTTGGTATGAAGCTCATGCTACCTCTTTGCAAATGAGAAGAGCCCCACTAATCTTCATCCTCACAAAATTGGAGTACATACTCCATCCACTCAAAGAAACGCAACCAATTGACTGCAAGTAAAGCAGAGGAGATAGTTTATGTGCATTCCAACGTGCATCTTCTTACTCACAAATAGAATGAGTACAAGGAATGGACAATGAAGTTGTGGAATGTAGATCCAAAGAAAACTGACTTGGATTTTTCTCCTACCACACAACTTCACCTTTTTTATGGAGTTAAATATCCAGCATACTTTTACTGCAAATGCTAGGGAGGTCGCATGTGCTTCTTCTAATCCGCCTGCATCGTCTAATGTCAATAATGTTGTTGATATCAGTGTTCATGGCACCCATATGACTAGTTTTTAATTGTATAATTAATAATTGAACAATGAATATTTAATAATTTATCATGGCATTCAAGTTTTGAAAAAATGATATTGAATTAGTATATTGTATTTCAAATTTATAATATTTATGGTAGTTTTGTTTAATTAATTCTTGTTTTTAGGTTGCAAATATGTATATATTTATAATTTTATTATTTTGTAAAAACACACCTAGAATGTATCCAACCCACAAAAAAATCTGCTCTACCAGTGTACCATACCCACCTACCTATACCCAATTCCAATTCAGTAACTTGGTGATATTTTGCAACCCTCACAAATTATTTTCTTGTTTATTTGGATGACATGCTAATTGTTAGTAATACATGAGTGATGAGATGAACACGCAATTGCTCAATAACTTACTTCACTTTAAGATTTATGCCAATTTGGAAATGCTCCGTTTCTTGACCATGAAGCAGATTCAACATTTAGGTTGCATTGTTGATGAAATAGAAGTTCACATTGATCCAAAAATATCAAGTAATTCAAAAGGGGCCAATGCTTAGAACTACAACAAAGCTCCCCATCTTCTTGGGCCTAGCGAACTTCTAAAACAAGGTTCAAGAGTTTGCAATGAAGAATCATTTTCAAGAAAAAAGAAAACCTGTCAATGAAAGAGAATTTCACATTGATCCAAAAAATATCAAGTAATTCAAAAGGAGGCAATGCTTAGAACCGCAACAAAGCTCCTCATCTTCTTGGACCTAGCCAACTTCTAAAACAAAGTTTGAGAGTTTGCAATGAAGAATATTTTCCAAGGAAAAAAGAAACCAAGGTCTCCCAGTCCCAAAGTGAAGTTAAAATAAGCAAGTAAATTTGTACAAGATATAATTTTGTGTAGTCCATTGGGATGTGATCTAGTAATTGAGCCAGGGTGTCACCATGTTTAAGACACAGGTTCAAATCAAAGATGGCATAGACCCCTTGCGTGGGTTAAATTCAAATGATAGACACGAAGAATATTTCAGAAAGAAGCAAAACAAGGTCTCCAGCCACCCTCACTGAAACTAAAATAACAAGAGAGTAATTGCCAATGCTCAAAAAAGTTCAGGTGGAATCATAAGAAGGGGTGCTTATGATGACAAGCCATAGGTTCAAACCCAGTTGATTGATCTTAGGTGCTTGCGTGTCCATGTAGAACTGGCCAGCTTCCGCCCAGGACTTAATACTGGCTGTTGTAAATCCTATGTTCAAAGTGTGAATAGTGGCTTACCAAGCCCACTCCCCAATCTATTACTACCAAGCTAAATGTAATACTAAAAATGCAAATTTAATTTTAAAAATAGCGTTAAACATCTGTTCCAAGTGTAAACTGTGGCTTAGTAAGCTCACTCTTCAAGCTCCAACTGCCCAACTCAATGTAATAATCCACAAAGCAATTCCAATTTAAAAAATCAAAATTCAGTTCCTAGTGATAATGGCTTCTAACCAAGCCACTCTTCAAACTCTAATTGCCCGAGTCGATTTAATACTCCAAAAAGTAACTCCAATTTAAAAAATCAAAATTCACTTATTAATGTGAATGGCTTCTTAACAAGCCCGCTATTTAAGTCTTAATTGCCAAAACTCGATGCAATACAGAAAGCGATTCCAATGTAAATAAATAAAAAGCCTAAAAGACGTGCAGTAATTTCTACAAATTCTTTTAGAGATGTACATTTACCCGAATGAGGAACAGAAATCTTCTTTGATATTCCTGCCAGGAGACGAACGCCCAATAATCTAAAGGCCATTGCCATATTATAATTTTTTTGTGTCCTGAAAATCAACTAAATAAATATTTTGTGCGTTAATGCTACTTGCTTCTGGAATGATCTTCCTCTGGAGTGAACCGCCATTAAAGCGCACTGTTTGATCCACACATTCTGGCAATTGACGGGAACTTTATGGCCTCAGCTAGTCAAACACTCAAATGTCGAATGGAGGAAATAAAACTACATTTGAATTCACACGGAGAATTAGATTTCACGGAAACGGAGAATTATCTGGGTTGTAGGGTTTATCGAACGCAAGGAGCATGTGTAATTCTAAACTAAATATTATATTACTAGCAATCGCACCTTGGTGTGCAATAGGTACGCCGAAGAGGTGTGGACGGTCAAAGGGAGATAAATGTGGTTTATTAGTTCCGTTAAAAAATATAAACGTCGTAAACATTTGTTAATAGAATGTTTTTTCACAAAACATTTTGAATGAAGATTGAATATATGAAATGGTATAATTGTAAATGGTACATCTTGAATGAAGATTGAAAACATGAAATATGTATATCAAAGAAAGAAAATGTTGTCAAATGTATAATTGAATTGAAAATAACAAAACGAAAATGTCTTACTCTAGATCTCTATCTCTATTTATTTCTCTATCTCCCTTTCACTCCTCTCTCTATCTCTATCTATCTCTTTCTATCCATATCTTTCTCTACCTCTATCTCCTTATCTCTCTATCTCTTTCCCTATATCTCTCCCTCTCCCTCTCCTTCTCTATCTCCCTCTCCTTCTCTATGGTACCTTTAGGTGTTACTAGTTTAATGGCTTTGACTTGAGCCATCATTGATTCATGTATCATTTCTAAATTATGATTATAGTTCCTTTGAGAATAAAATTTTGTTCTCTATGGTTGTATACATACATATTCACCAACACAAATAAATGTCTCAAAAGATTCTCTAAGGATATCACATATTGATAGAAGGGTTAATAATATATTTTTAAAAATTACATATTATCATAGTATTAACATTCCAAAAATAAAAACATGTGTAACATTCCAAAAATATTAGCTGGTGATTTCATCGAAAGAAATTGACAAACATGAGAAAATCATTGAGAATGGAAATAAAAAAATTGTTTTAAAAAAGAGTTATCATAAAATGGAAGTAACATTCAATTTATACACCATTAAAACAATATCACCAGTGGCATGTTAAGAGGAGTTACATAACACTACTTCACCTAGTGAAACACATGACTCTATGAACGAGGCGACCTGTAAAAGCATATCGACGGCTATCTTGTGTTGGTATCAATGCAAGACAATTAAACGAATCTTAGCCGTTCATCATTTTTTGCCATTTTTTTGGCTATTTTTCATCATTTCTTGGTGCTTTCCCCGTCACTATTGGTTTCCACTCCTCCAAACTCTTCCTTGTTGGTATTGACCTTTCACCTCTCCAATTTGGCAAGCTACAATCTGAAGATAAGGTTTCGACAAGGTTTTGGAGTATGTTTATTAAAATAAAAATTACATCCAAGATCCTAATCTAAAGCACACAAACTAGAAGAAGTTAAAAAAGACTAGACTAATCTAAAGCTAATTGTCAAAAATAGATTTCCTATCAAGTTTGAATATCCAAGATTTTCCTCTTTTATTTTCATTATCTAAACCTTTGTATTTGGGTTTTTTCTCTTAGGCATTTTGTCAACCAATTCATTTGCATAACTTGCAGGTGAGAAATTTAGAGAAATTTTGTCAAACAGTTTGTCTGCAGTTGGCTTTACCTTTACATTCTAGATTCATATTGTAACTTTAACATCACGCGAAATCATTTAAAATAATTTTCAACTTGTTCTGAGTTGTGGGAATAGTAGTGAGGGTGCATGGTCTAGTTCACAACTACCATTACATTGTCTTGAAATTTTTTAAATCTTTTTAAAAAAATTAATTAAGTGTATTCACTGCAACCATTCAAAAGCTCCCAGTTTAGCATGGGGAAGAATCTAGTAGAGGTCAAGAAATTTGAATTTACAATGACTACTTGCAATTGTTTAATATTTTCAAAAGTCTTTACAATGAACCCATTTGGTGTATATCCCCTACAATGTTGACACAAACAGGAAGGAAGTTGATAAAAGTTGTGCTAAGCATTTGTTTGGAAGATATGACAATGTATATGCAAAAAGTGCATATTTCTTGAGACAAATGTTTTTTGAAGATTTAACAGCTCATGACTTTCGTATGCATCCATACTATGCATACATGTCTATTCTAATGCTTCACATTTTAAGTGACAAAAATGTTTTGATGAATGTCCACACACTATGTTAGAGTTCCCACAATGGCGTACATGTGAGAATGATGCCAACAAAGGTCATCAAATTTAATGTCTTGATGGTGACGCATTTAAAGCTAGATAAAATAGTAAAAAGCATCGAACAGAGGAAATAGTTTTAATCATCTTGCATGGCACAACAAACAATACGAATCATTTATCCCCAATGTTAGCTTGCTCTTCTTCACATTGGATACGCCTTCGACGTAAAATATACTAATGAATGACTTTTATGGATCATGAGGCTAAAAGTAATCTAGGGGACAATCAACTTTCTCATTTTTATCTTTTGTATTTTAATTTAGTATTGTTATCTTCCTATACAAAACTGGTGACACCAATAACCCATCAAACTACCACATTATTATGATTAATCCTCTCCTTGGGAAAAATAAATTGGAAGCATAGTTGAACGTTGGGTTGAAAAAGAGGGAAAAAAAATTGAAGGACAAGTTGGTTTTAGACTGAAACACTCCACTATTGATCATGGTGTTAGATTTTTTTATTTAAAAAATATGGAACATACAAGGAGATCAGGCTTTTTGTTGCTTTGTAGACTAAAAAATCCTTTGACACAGTACCACAGGGCAAGTTGTGGAATAGAATGGAAGAACTACAAATTCCAAATGTTCTTAGGGAATTTGTTTATAAGCTTTATGATAAGGTCAAGGCTAAAATAAGAACTAATGAAGGCATGTCAAAGTGTTTTGGCAGTGATATTGGTGTCAAACAAGGTTGCCCTCTTTCCCCAACATTATTTTGGTTTTACATTGATAAGTTGGAAGAGTGGATAGATAGGCTTGGTGGGGAGAGCATTCAGTTGGTCAAGTACGTAATAAAATTACTCTTATATGTAAATGATCTCATAGTAATTGCTAAAACAACTCATGGTTTGAGAAAACACTTGAAGGCTCTTGAAACTTTTTGTCAGGAAGTCAAGATGCAAATGAACACTAGCAAAACTAAAATAATGATATTCTCACTATAAAGAAAAAAGAAACAGATTAACTTTCTCTTTGAAGGCAACCCGCTGGAAATAAAGGAGGAATACAAATATCTTGGGCTTGATTTTCACAACAAACTTAGTTGGGAAATGTGTAGAGCAAAAAGAATTCATGGAGGTTGGAAAGTTTTATACTCTCTACAAAATAGATGTAGAAATGCAAAGTTATGGGATTGAAAATATAAGAGAACACTTTTTGGCTTACTTGTTACTTCAATGATTCTCTATGGATATGAGATTTGGGGCAGCAACATGTGAGATCAGAAGTGGAGACAAGTCAAAAGAATCTAGAAGCATCTAATCATAAGTAACCTTAAAATCAAGATTGTCTTTTCTTATGAGATTTTATTGGTTGAGACAAGTATCTTCCCTTTGGAAGCATCGGTGATGGTTCGGTTATTAAGTTACCTATAAAAGGTTCAAAGTATGGAGAACCATCATTGGCCTAAGCTAGTTGTAGGGGAAGAGCTAACTAGAAGAAAGAACACATGGATAAAACAAAATGACAAATGGATGAAAAAGCAAGATGTTAATATGCATAAATTTCCAAACACAAATGAGGAAATAAAAAAGTATGTGAGAGAAAAATTTAAGAATTATATATGGACAAAACAAATAGACCAAAAAATGTGATGTTTGATCAGCCTTCTGTGTTGATGTTTTGCTGTTGGTTTTACTGTTGGTTTGTCTAGTGTTATCTTTTGACAGTATTTTTAGCTTTTTTGGGCTGCGGGTGCTTATGTTTCTTTCTCTTTAGCAGCTTCCTTTCGTTGTACAGGGTTTCAGGGCCCCTTCAAAACTTGCTTTTCCATATCAAAAACAAATAGACTAAAAAAAAGCTTACTATATCAAAGAATTTAATCCTAAGGATACCATGAAGAAAAAGCCTACATAGTAGTGAAAATTAAATGGAAAGCGAAAATTTTGATATCCCTCGGATTAAGGACTAGTTTTCATCATCTTAGATGTGAAATTAGCAGATGGAGGGTGTCTAAAGAGGAGTGGGAAAAAAGGATGTGTTGATTTTGTGACAAGGGAATCGTGGAGACAAAATAGCACTTCATCATGGAGTGTTCAATGTATAGATACATTTGTGCCAACTATGAACGCACCTTACAAGTTCATAATTTAAGTATCTTGTTTGAGGAGGCAAGGTTGGACAAAATTGCAAATTTCATCATCAAAATCTATTACATAGAAGATTTGATCTTTATTGGAGTTTACAAACTTCATAGGGCTTCTCTATTGGGGGATTGTGTGTTGATCTTGGGTCTCATAGGCTACTTTGGCCTTGTGGATGTTATTAAAATATTCCATTTCATTCATTTCAATCATTTTCCCATTCAAGGAGATGATGAGCATCTCCATCTTCTCAATAGTCTCCTCATTGGATAATTTATACCGAGAAACAATTGTCATGTTATTGGCATGTTTGTTCTTGATGTCCTTGAATGCATCACACTCCATAATAAAGTGTTTTTCTTTTTCCACTGTCTCGATAATGCAAAAAATACACACACTTTCTTCCCATGCTTCTTTAGGCCTTTTCCACCCTTTTTTATTCCTATATTGGATATAGGAAAGTAAATGCAAAATGGATAAGATGTATTTAGTTTTGATCTAAAGATGTAGACACCTAAAACGTCACAACCCTCCCTAGTAAAGACACCTGAAATAATTATATATTCCTCTTTTAAGGTTAAATGGGTTTTGTTATCATTATTATTTATTAGGTCCTACAAATCGAATATATGTATATTGTTAATCTATTGTTACAATTGATTGATTTGATCATTATTTATTGTTGTGTATATATCTAATATTTGATAGATGTATAGTTAAATTGATATAAATATCATTGAAAAGTGTATCTAAAATCAATTGAAAAGTGATTTAAAATATATATTTAAGTAGGTTTTTGTCATGAGTTGGCTATGATTAATTATGTATATGAATAATATTATTCTATTTTAAAGTGCATGAGAGTTAAATTTATTCTTATTTACTATAATAAATGTTAAACCTTTCACAATAGAATAGAGTATTAATGACATTTGGATGTAATGCTATTATGATAATCAAAATAATTAAGTTTTTGGAAATAAATAATTTATTCAATCTTCTTGATAAATAAATAATATTATGAATATTGCAAATAGATAAACAATTATTTTTGCCCCTCTTTTCAATCTAAGATGGAATGAGTTCCAGAACGGAGAGTGTCATCACCCTCCTCTTAAAAATTCAGGAAATAATATATATATATATATATATCAAATTAACATCTATTGTTAAAGCGAGTTTTTTTAGTCAATTCAAATAAATACTTGGTGAAAGAATTAATGATCATTTACAAGATTATAGAGAATATAAATATTATATATATAAAGGGTAAAATGCAAAACACGAATAATGATAACAGCTGTAAAAACATAAAGCACAAGATAAGGATAAATCCTACGTTTTCAACAGGCAAATTTCTATTTGCAACTTTGACTAGCAAATTTCCATAGATTTGGAATTGATTTTTGAAGTTTCTTTTTTTGAAATGGTATGATTTTTCATTATAATTATACATGCATCTTTCCTGCAGAAGGAGGGGAAATTCACAACCTTGCCTTCACTGCTAAATATAGAATTGCCATTTGGTGCCATTATACTTTTTACCTGATTTCTTTAAAGAACGAGGTGGATATTGTTGGAAGTAAATTTATTATTTGCTTAATATTGTCGGCACAAACCAGAGACCTTCTAGAATCGTATACAGTCGACCATGTGCTGAATACTGTTGCTTCCCCATTCGGAACCTTCAAGACGAGCTCTATTTCATCAACCATAATAAATTCCAAAACTAACACAATGATACAGTTTGTAATTAATACATTTTTATCTATAAATTTGATGGGCGGGCTTGTGATCGGCAGTGCTCAGATTTGTTGAGTTCTCAGTGTCCTGTCCATTTTATTGAGTCTCCTTTTGCTTTCATCTTTGCGTAACCCCACTATTTGGCATGGGTGTTTACCAGTAAAAAAATAGCTATCTACGAAATTCCTCTATTCTTTCAATCTTGTTGAATGACTACATCTTTTCCTTAGGCTGTGTAAGATGCTGGAAAAGATTGGACAGTATGGCCTATGGCAACCCTTCATATTTAAGTTATATGATCCTTCACTAGATTCATTTCGCTGGTACCTATAACCATTTCATTCCATGCTATTACTTTTCTTTGAAGCCCTTTGTCAAAAAATCTATGTGCTTGTTTACTGGGGATTTTTCTCACTTCTTTGTCTGGCAAGAAAACTCTGTTACTAAATTTATTTTAAAGTATTTGTGCAAGTTGAAAAGACACTGGCCATGGTTATAACATTGGTTACCTATCGAGCGTCTTTCAAACTTGCAATTTTGTTTTCCTTTAATTGCTCAATAACCGTAGCCCCCTAGCCCTCGCTTTCAGTAAATTTGTTGGTATAGCATTGTAGTAATGCAACTATGTAATTAGGGAGCAATGGATTGTCTTAAACCCAAGAAAGTTGTATGTTTCAGATACGATACTTGCTTGTGCTTAGTGATATATGGTAGGTCGATTACTGTTGGATATGAATACTCAAAAGAAGTTGAATCTGTGCACTATGCTAAGATTATCATAACTTTTTTCCTTGATATCTCATCTGCAATAAATCTGAGAGGAATTACATTTGTTTGTTGTAATGTCATTATGTAACCCGTCATTATTGCTTTACTATTTAGCTAAATAATTACTAGAGCATAGATCAAAGAAACTTGAATCAGTTACAATGAAACCTTGAGTAAAAGCCTTTGCTCAGCTGAGAGGTTATTTCAGCTAATTCCCAACAAGTAGTGTGTTTTAAGACATTATACTGCAAATTTGTATTAGAGCATCTTTAAAAACATTTTTATAGTGCAAAATCGGCAATACTTATGGTCAACGCAATGGAATACTAATGTCTTAATGATAGGATAAGAGAAGAAAATGTTAAGTAATGCCTCTAAACTCCTTCTTACTAGTTTTACATCTGTGATGAAGTTTCCATCTGTGATGAAGTTTCCAAAGGAAGGTAAGATCATATTCACAAGTTGGTTAATAAGGGATTTTATTGATGTTCTAACTCATGTTTGCGTTGCCATGTTTAATACTAAATCTTGAGTTTATTCCATGTTCTTAATTTTGTAGGTCTTAACCGCTACACTAATTTATACAATGAAGTTTCAATCAAGTGAATTCTTTATATAATTTCTCTTAATGATTTATTTGGGTCTTATAGTAGGCTGACGACAAGTATAGAAGTACAAGAGATTTTTTTCTATGGGTTGTTAGGATCTTCTAAGTCGTAATTGTGTCATTATACATAATGCAGCTATTTAAGCCTATCTTTTCAATCGTTGTTACTTGTTAAGTGGGCTTATTGGTATACATATGAATAAAATGGGAGAATCATCCATTTCTATTCTTTTTGGTTTGTGATTCTATTGGCATGGAATGGGATTTTAACTTTTTCAAGTTTTATGGTCAATGGAATTAAGTCATTTTATATTGATTTTTTTTTTCTCGATATATAGGAATGTAAGTTATAGATGCATCCATATCGTTGGAGAATTAGTCGATTTGAGAAAAAATAACCTTAATCTTAGATGTGCTAAAAGTATAAGACTTAAACCTTTTAGGATACTCCCTTGACTACTCAAGTAAGTTTTCTACCTTAGCTATCGTATCTATAGAGTAGAATTTGAGCTTCATAATCATAGTCTCAAGAATCATGTTATATGTTGGTTGATGGTTTACTCTCTCTCTCTTTGTTTTTCTTCTTTAAAAAATTTTATTCTCTATTTCTCTCTCTCACATTTGCATATTTCTCAAAAGTTGTTATGCAGCGGTATAGAAAGGAATTAGAAAATGATCAGAATTTAAGGTTGAATATAATCCTCTTAAACTAAGATTTAGTTGATGAGTAAATGCATTAATATCAATAGATGACAATATGACAGTTTATTGATTTAAATATCTAAATTTGAAGAGCTAACGGTTATTTGGTTATCTTATGTGGAAATATAAAATTTATTGTTACTTATGCTATTATGGAAAATAAAATGGTTTATGGAAATCTTGTCTATAGATGATTAACTAAAATAATCATGTTGGTTAGTTGTTTAATAAGTTAGTATTTTCAATAGAAATGGTAAATAACAAATTATAGTTATTAGTTGGTAGGTTCATACTATCTTCTTAAGCAACATCAATTATCAGTACAAAAATAATAGCATTTATTCGTACACTAGAAAAGAACAGTTAAGATCCTTAGCATATTTGATATTTCATATATATAGTAATAACCTTTATTCGTACATTAGAAAAGAATAGTTAAGATCCTTAGCATATTTGATATTTCATATATATAGTAATAACCTAGTATCTAGTCACTTGTATTACTATACTTTCAATTGACAGACTAGCTACAACATTGGCACTGTATAAGGGTAAATAAGAGCATTGTAGCAATATAATATAAGGAACCTAAGAAATTATTTTGGGTAAATTACAATGTCATGCTAATAAAAAATTGCATATTTGATGAAATATTGGTTTTAAATTGCCCACCTTAGTATTAAGTAATAACATATGGAATTTTGGACATCAAGCTAAAGGAATTGTATATGTTAATATTTAAAAAGGTTAATAAATAGAAACATGAAAAGAAAGAAGCTTTATGTGTAGGTGTGACAATCATATATTGTTTTCTTGATATTGATAATTATTCAATGAATATAAGAATGGAGGGACTTGCATTCCAATCATGGTTTGATGTATGATTGATTTTTTTTTCTTATTTTAAATTAATAACGATTATGTTTATTCTAAAAGAGTTAACTTATTTTATTGTCCTAATTTTAAGGTTGATTGGTAAATGGTTAGCTATTTTAAAAGGCTAAAGGAGGCAACTGGTATGTAAGTAAATAAGTATATTTTAATTTTTCAAATTATAAATTGTGTTTTCTATTATTATCACCACTCACCATTGAATAAGTGGAAGAGGATATGATCAATTGTTATTATTTAGTTTCCTAACCTTGCTAGATAAGTAGTATTGCATTCACCATTGAATGAGCCGAAGAGTATGCTTCAAGTTATTAGATTATTCCATTGAATAAGTGTTGAAATTATAATTTATTCCCTAAAATTTCATCGTTAAATCTTAATTGGAATCAAACCTTCATTCTATGCTCTCACCTCACCGTAATGGGTCTTGGTGATCAAAAAATGGAATCCAACCCAATGGTCATTAGAAGGTTTCCTTAATTTTTTGATATCCCTAGTATTACAATTAATGTTTGACATTTTGATGTTTTTCTTATTGATGTTAACCTCTGGACCTAAGACACTTTCATCCAAATATCGAGTTTATGGAAGGGAGTATTAGTGTTGTTACCCCTAAGTGGGTGGCAACCGACGAGGAACTGTCTAGGACAATGTAGTCCTAGAAAGGGTTGTGTACCCACTAAATTCCAATTCATAGATTGTTGACTATCAATAATAGACTAAGATTATTGGTAGTTATTTTCTTGATTGAGGGTTTGGCTAGAGTCTATGTGGCTTCACGATGCCAATATGGTTGGGTGGTGAGCAAGCCTTTCTAATAGTATGCATCATTTTAATTGTTTCCATAAAGTTGTTGGAAATCAATTTTTATTTAATGTTGTAGTATTGTGCTATTTATTTATTTGACATAATGGATCATATATATGTTTGTTAAGTTTTCAAAAAAAAAAAAATATATTAGTAGAAATTTTAAGAGTATTTGACATGGTTGTTACATAAAATACATGACCATACCCTAGACATACTTGATTTTACCTTATCTTATCCATTATTATCTATTTAATGAATTTACCCATCACCTTTATCCCACCTTGCCCTAGCCAATTGATTAAATAAATATTCATTATTTATTTAAATTTATACATTTATTTAATTAAGTCTAGCCTTATCCCAAAATCCTCCAACTAAATTAATAAATTATTTTCTAATTAATTAATTGATATAGGATAATTAATCTCCATCACCTTTTCCTCCAATATTTAATTCCACTTTATCCCTTAATCATTATTTATTTAATCATATCCATTGAATCCATTCACATGGATCACAATCTAAACTTGTCACCATGTGACAAGTATCCCACTCACCTATTTAACCAAAACCTTTTATAGATTCATTGAATCTAGACACTTACCAAAATTCAAACTAACTTTTCATCTCATCCATCCATTTCATACCATATCTCCAAATCTTAACCATTCACATAAGGATATGCCCTAATGCACATCCTAAACCTGACCCTTATCCTGCATGTGACACTTGTCGCATGACTACAAATTTTATCCAAACCCTAATCCTCAATCAATTCTAGTCAGCCATCACCAATCTATCTAAGCCCTTGATTTGCCTATTGGAAATTCTATAAATGAGAGGCCTCTCATCCCATATGAGCATCTTCTCTAATCCTCTTATTATGTTGTTGAACTTTCTATCCAATCTTGTTTTATCATATTGTTATGTTGTCCAATTTTTTATTGAATCATCTTGGTCATACCATTATATTGTTAAAATCATGAGCAACCACATCCAAGCTATCAATCTATCAATATGTCACATTTGATATTTATAATGAGGTTTGCATGTATTTGGGTTGAATAGACCAGATTTGATGCATATTTCAGTTAGTACATTTGCATGCATACATGAAAGTTTGATGAAGATTATGGAATTTATCTTTTTTATAGTTTGGGAATGTTTTTTTTTTAATCTTTTTCTTGTTTAGGATTTTGTGTAAGATACGTTCTTTATTATTGTTTAATTCTATTCATCTTGATCACTTATGTTTTTGTAGATCTATCCTCTTATGTATAAATCTAATCTTGGTAGTTGTGTGCCTTTGCTTTCTAATTCATCAAAGCCATTGGCCTCTACTCTACTTTAAAGACCACAATATTTATATATACCTTTTTAGGGTTTCCAAAATCACTAGGGGACACATTCTCCTAAGTCAGTCCCCCAAAAGTACCAGCTTTACAATTGTGCAAAAGATCAACAAACAACATGTAATCTTGTAAGATGAATATGCAAACCTTAGTTCATTTTAGTGCACCAAAAAAAAAGTGTTCTTCTAATGCTCTTGAAATGCTCTTCAATGAGAGAGGTTTGGATTAAATGCTTGAATGATATAATGAATGCAATTGAATGCATTTAAATACAAGTACATGGTAATTAATCATATAAATGTGTGTTTGGTTGGATCACAATGGCTATGGAAATGGACAAGAGAACCAAATTTTGAATTTAAGTTTTGGAGATTCAAAGGTTAGACTTGTGGACACAAGATCAATCCTGCAACAATAATGACCGAAGGTGATGAAACAATAAAGTCTACACAAATCATGAATGTTTGGCCATGGGGGATGCAATAAATGTGACACATATAAGAAAATATACAAAAATGGATAATGTGCTAGTAAATGTATGAGTGTGTGTGAATGGGGATAGGTGAAGGCTAGGGGAATGAGCCTAACTTTGCACAAGATTGTATCATCTATCAATGGGAAACTATATTAATTCAATCTCTCAAAATGGACACAAAATTATATAGGAAGTGGTATCTATGAAAAATTCACCATTACTTTTTGCCTCCACTTTTAAGTGCATGTGAATCCTAGAATGATTGTGTAAATCAAATTATGTAGTACTCACAAACATACATGTGAACTAAATAATTAGATAGAAAAAAGATAATAAGATCCATATAAAGTAATGGACTACTAAATGTTATCTTGTAAGTCGTTCCTTTAGTATGCACACTTTGCAACTTATCAAATAGTAGAAAACCATGTAATGAGCAAATTCTATCCCACAAGTAGGTGGTAAAATCATGTTGGATTATGAGATACCCCTGATATAAAGGTATGGAAATTGTAGTATGACATGTAAAGAGGGAGGCATGATATCCCTGATGTAGGTACAAGTGTGAAAGGTACATCAAGGGAAATGCAAATAGTATAGGGAAAGACATGGATTTCATGAGGTAGAGATGGAGCATAAGGTGGAATATATGATACACCCAGTCTAGTGTGATAGTAGATAAAAGTACTATATAGTTGTGTACACACCAATGGTGTTGGGGGTAGGCATGATGTCCCATATTTAAGAGTACAACAAGGATATGTCAATGAAAGCACAATACGTAAGGAGAAAGTCATGATCCCCCATAATGGTAAGAATATGTTGGTAAAAGTATAATATGCAAGAGGGGAAATTATGGGTGATGCTAAGAGTGTAATGTAACAATTTGGTCTCTATACGTGTAAGCTCTATATAATAAGTAAAAGAGTAAATTATAAGCATTATAATATGGTAAGCATCATGAATAAAATTGTGATTAAAAACATGAGAATCATGGGAAAAGCATCATTGTACACATGAAGATGTATAATAATCATAGAATGGGAAGTATTAAGGCAACATGAGAAATAAAACTAGTGAGGCAAGTGATATAACATTGTAAGTGGAGAGAGAAATTAAATGAGTCATGAGGATAGAAAAAATGTAGTGGAATAATAATAGATAAAATTTCAACCTAAGTGGGAAATAAAAGAAATGACAATGCATAAATATGAAGAGGGTGGAGACAAGCATAGGAAGAAATATGTGAGTCAAGCGCATAATGGAAACCAAAATTTCCCCCAAGTGGGGGAAAGTAAACATGAATGTAAAATACGTAAGGTGAAATAGGATGTGAGGTATAACAAACATGGCATAAGTAAAAGGGCCAAAATATAAAAGTGAATAAGTAAAATCAAAGAAGTAAAGATGATATTTAAGTTTTAGGTGTATATGTAAATGCGCTATAGTGTTGTTCATGTATCATTAAACAAACTTGGGAGGGTCAACCTTGAGCTCCAAATGATCATGATTTGCTTCATCATCTAATCTATGTCATCATAATCCCAATAAAAAATCATTAAATTTGATCTTCATATTCTTTTTCTTATTGTTATTATTTTCTTACCTTTTCTATAACGCATCTCTTCTTTGTATTCTTTCATGCTAGGTATAAATACATGGTTTACATTGTAACATTAGGTACTTCTTTTATCACCCATTATTTTTTCTTAAATTCTAGTTTTGATCGAATAATAGGCATCTAGTGCATCACAACTACTTGCTTTCATTTCTAAGTTATCATTTGAACATGAAACTCTAGTATTTGTGGAACATTTACTTTCATTTGTTTATTTTATTCATGTTTTTCTTTGTGTGGCTCTTTATGTTTTGCTTCTAGTTTCATCTTCTTTTGTTTTTATCATTCTTGTAACATATATTAATGTATCTCATGAATTCTTTTCTCAGCTTCACATGGGGTTTCTTTTGGATTTGGAACATATGTGTTAATTAAAGCAAGAAAATCTACATTTGGTTTAGATATGTTTCTTGAAATCTTGACAAGTCTTCCTTTTATTAATGAATTTGATGCATTAGTTTTCCACTAAAGGAACTAATTTTAAGTGTCCAATTCATAGCATGCAGAGTAGAATAGAAATACACCATTAATAGGAAGAATAATGGGAAAATTCTTTCATCTCTTTAGGTCCAAACTTTAGTAGCAAGATGACACAACCCAATGTGTTAATCAATCTTTCATTTTTCATCCTTAGAGACATGCTTGAATGAGAATAAGAATTTGGCTTAATGTGTATATAAATGAAGAAATCTTTCATGCATACATTATATTGATTTGTGGGACCAACAAGAACACCATGAATATCAATATCACAAAACTTTACTATGATGTACAATGGTCCATAATGATAATTTATGGTGTCTCATTTTTATATAGAGTAATTGATGGATTAGAATCAATGATTATTATTTTGTGGTATATCTTATTGTCATAGAATATAATAAATTGATTGGAACCAATAATAAAAGAAGATGTAGCATTAAATTTAAATCCCCCTCATAAAAAAATGTTTATTTGATATTACTTTATTATGTAATGTCCCATTTTTAGGCTTAAGCAACATGGTGACCATTATCCTATTTTTTGAGTTTGTGTAGGCTAATTAGTGTTGATAAGGGGACTCCAAAGTTCTTTGAGTGTGTTGGTTCATGTTTTCTTGGCATTTTTTTTGCAGTATTGAGTTTAGTGGGAATTATAGATTGCAGTGACACTTTTAGAAGTTTTTTTGGCCTCCTAGGGTATTCTCCAAACTTCTTTGAGAGCGCGTCTATTTTAGTAGGTCTCTAAGTTGGCACCTGCCATCATCCCTCAACTTTAGTTACATCTTGAAATGATCAAAATTGGTTTTTGAAGCCTTTATAATGCTTTCTGCAATTTGGGTGGAGTATTTAAAATATACACTTAAGTTTATAATGTTAAATGTTAAAATATTTGCTAAGTTTTGTATTTTGTTTATGTCACTTTTTCCCCTCAAAAGTGGATGCCTAGGAATAAAGGGTATTTTTCATGTAATGGATTATTTAATTTGAAAAATCACAAAAAATACTTTTTTGAAAGAAAACACATTTTTTCAAAAAAGCAACAAATTTTTTTATAAAATGAGGTTTGGGCCTCTCATTTCTCATATGCTGAAGAGTACACATAATGAAATGTTTCAAGATTGAACTTGTGTGTTCTTCTTTAAATATTTTGGGGAAGAAAACCGTCATTGGATCATTGGTTTTAGATTTGGAAGATATTTCCTAGCTAATTTGGAGTGGTTTTATTCATGAATCACCATTGTTCTTCACAATGTTTGCAGATTGGGGTTTTAGATATGAATTTTTGTAAGTGTTTTGACTTACATATTTTTGGAAGTGATTTAGTGTTAATTTTCAGAGAGATTATGTGTGTGTTTTAAGTATTTTCAATTTGGATTTTTGTTGGTTGTACAATTGAAGGATTTTATGTGTGCCTTGTTGTTTACCCCTATTTTAGTGCTCCTATTAGTGTTGGGTATGATTGAAAATCTTATATTAGACCTTTAGTTGCCTATTTCCTTGCATTATTGAGGTTTTTGTGGCGATGGGTGTATATGGTTGTTGATAGCTATCACTAAAGGTATTTTATGCTAATTTGGAAAGGGTTCTTGATGGGTTTTCATGGTTGATATGACCTACAATGAATGAAAAAAAGACCTACAATAGTTCTTTCTTGGTATTTCAGATATGCAAAACTCATCTTCACCTTTTTTTCAAGGTATTTCATGTGGGAGTTCTTATGTATGTCTATTTCATGTATTGGCATCATTTGGTGAATAAATATCCATCAAAACTTTATAAAAACATATCTATGAATTTGATTTCTTATATCAGACTTTATAACAACAATGTTCCTCTATTTATAAGTTTATGTTATTTATTTTCATTTAGCAAAAAAAATCTAGGATGGTTATTACAGTGGTATCATACTGGAGATCTTACTAGCATGTGCCTTTCATCTATTTTTGTAGCTATAGTATCATCTACGAGTGACATGGAATTAAGATATTACGTGAGAGAACAAAAAATATAGTGCAACAAAACCCACAAACTCTAGTTATAGATCCTTTTCCATAAGTGAAGAAAATGCAAGGGGGTTGGATAATGACATTAACAACCCTTCACATTCCATAAACCACAATCCACCTAGGATCAAAGCAAATAAAGAGAAGGGAATAGTTGGTTTAATTAAAACAAGTATCAAAGCAAAAAGAAAATTTATTGCCATGTTTGACATGATGTCCCAAATTTTAAGTAAACTCGATCAAATTATGCCACATCGTACCTAGTCTAGAATGGTGAAACGAATTCTTCAAGTCAATAGAAAACAAATGGGTGTATTGCTGCAATAGTATCAGGGTAGGTTCTTTGACCACTTCGGCCTACCTTTACACATAGAGAGGAGGTACAAGTTATTCTAGAAGTTTAGGTTCCTATAACACCCCACCATGAAACCCTAGAGGACAACACACTATAACACCTAACAATAGAATAATTTTTTTTTAAGTACAATGCTCACTATATAAGAGCGAATTTGCACCCCATGTGCAAATCCCCTTTTTTCCTTTATCCACTTTAGAAAACCAAGATCAGAGGCTTAATTCCACCTAAGCCCACAACTTGCATCACACTTGGCACCTATTTTGAGAGTCAGTGGAGGTGTTTCTATCGGGGATGCCCTCGCGGTGCACAGACATCCGCGTGGCGCACTTACGTCCCTGAAAAATTCCTACGTGTAGAGCCTACAGAGGCGTTACACTCCCCATTGGGGGTCGATTTGTAACACCCTCCTCGGTCGACTGACCCGAATGTGGTCATTTTCTTCATCATTCCTTCATATTTAGTCCTGGAACTTGCATTTGGAGGTTGGAAGAAATCTTGGATAGACTTGGCTCTCATACTCTCAAACTTCAGATCATCCTCTTCCAAGCATTGAGGTCACTCATGATAGCTCTAAGCAAACACTTTACACTTCACAACACCAACATCAACACTCCACCATGTCAGTAGAGCAAGTGTGGAACAAAACATCATTGCAACAGAGGCTTGAGTTCCTCTCATTTTCTCCCTCATTAGCCTTGAGTGCTCTTGGTGGAGGTGGTAAGCTTTCACTCCTCTCCTCTATTACTTGGTTGAGTAACATAACACTATTTTATAGTGCTTTAGTGCTCTTTACTCCATTTCTACTTTTCTATTTGGCTGTTCATGGAGGTGGGAACACCAAAACAGGGTCTAACTGAAGTAGGCCCCCATACAGCCCCAACATTCTCTTCCTCTTGTGTGTAGGTTTTGAAGACATTCATTTGGTGGAAGCTTCATCATCCACACGGTTGTAAGTATCCCCTTCCTTTCTTCTCCTTATCTTTGTCAATTCTACTACTTTATTGCATTCTATCATTTTCAGATATTTCGTAAGTTCTTAGCAATCAGATAGAAGTAGTCACTTAGTTGTTTTCTGAGACAAACTCGCTTTCTGGTCCCTACGAGATGCCAGTGCGCTATGCTATCATCCACTTTATGTGTTGACGTCCTTTGGCCAAGAGCTCATTATTTTGTCCAGAAAATCTCTATGACCTACTCTTTCAGAATCTAAAACTTTCGTTGTTGTTCCATTGAGGTGATATAGGGAAGTTCGCCCTGTGAGGATCTCTGAGTGAAGGGAACTCGTGAGTAATGAATCCCCCTATATCACATTTTGGTGAACCTGACATAAACAACATTGTTCTTTAGAAAAGATTGTAATGAATCTAATATCTTCTTTTATTAGTTTTGTATCTAATTTTGTTAAAGATGTAAATGACATTCCATTTAGTACATGCGATGGTGACTTGGATGTAACCATGTCACTTAGTATCTTTGATCCTTCTCATGAGATTCCTATTTCTTCAGAGGAAATATTATTGCAAAAAGATGAAATCATTGATACCTTTCTCAACGTGACTCTACCCTCTCTTCATTCCAATGCACTCTCTTCTAGAGATGATGCATTTGTGAATGACAAAGCTCCTTCCCATTCCAATGCACTCTCTTCTAGAGATGATGCATTTTTTAATGATGAATCTCATCTTTGTTCTAATACACTCTCTTCTAGAGATGATGCATTAGTGCATGATGAATCTCCTTCCAAATCTGATTCTCCTTGGATCGATATTGAGAAGGTTCCTTCAAATAACTATTCTACATTTGATCCTATTTGGATTGATGTTGAGAATATGTATTCAAATAATTGTTCTACTAGTTGTGATGATTCAGTAAATGAGACCTATGTCTCCACTGCCCCTCAAAGGCCTAAGAGACCGGTTATTCATGTCACTCCAACTAGTCCTTCTCCTGAAAGGGTTTGTGTTATTGATGGTGTTCCATCTCATAATGGTTCTCCTAATATTTCTAAGGCTCCCTCTTATAGAGCGGTAGCCTATACTTATGAGAATGAAATGGATAAACAACCAAGTCTTCTTTTAGCTCCTAAACCTACAGCTAAAGCACCTAGTGATTGCAATCTTGTCGAGCAACCTCGAGTTACTCCAGATAAGATCTCACTGTGGGATTTGCTTTGGTCTGCCCTGGTTTATCAGGGTATGCTTTAGGAAGCTTTGCAAAGGATCCTCTTTCCTTCTTTTGCTAGGCCGGTAGACGCTAATGCATTGATGGCGTATATTTGTGTGGGTTCGCTGAACATTACGTTCTATCCGCAGGAGCTCCTGCCTTTGTAAGTACAGAAGCAAGCGAACCCTCTGATGATTATAGTCAACATTAATAAGATAGGAATTAAACGTACTCTCATTGATGTTGGTTTGACACTCAATGTATGTAGTATCGATCTATTACATAAAATTAATATTGACACATCCTCTCTTAATACTTCTTCTCTTGTCCTCCATGGGTTCGATAATGTCGGTCGACAATCCCTAGGAATGATAGTCTTTCCTTTGAGATTGGGACCTGTTACTATTCCTACCCTTGTATATGTCATGGCAGAAAAGTTATTGTGTAACCTTCTCCTTGGTAGACCGTGGATTCACACTATGGATGCAGTCCCATCTACCTTGCATAAATCTATTAAGTTTATTTGTAACAATCGAGTAGTCACAGTTAAGGCCAATCCTAAGGCTATGCACCTATGTAAGATGGTGGCCACTAGTCGAGCTTCAGTTGTACCTACTCTTATTCCTTCAGTATCTCCTAATGCGTCGATGTTCACTCCAACAATACCTCCTACAAAGGGTACTCTCGAGGTAAACATCCCTAAAGAAGATCCTTCTGAAGCAAGGAGTCCTAAGTGTGCTCCTTCTAGATCTTCTCAAAGGAATGCATGTCTTGGTGGTGATCGAGGTCCTTTAGACTTTATGGACCCCTTCGTTGGGGAATATAAAGTCGACCCGATCCACTTAGACCTTCTGACAACATCCACACCCGCTATCAAAGATTATTATTCTTTTGTATCATAGGGTAGGGTGAGCAATAATTGTAATATCCTTAGTGTTGATCCTCCTAAGGAAGAGGATTACGCTTCAGCTAAAGAGGATAGTGTTGACAATCCTGTTAGGAAGAATGATGGTGGTCCCATAAAGGAGTGTGATCCCCATTTTTGGGACAATGCTCTTTATAAAGATCCTCCTTTTCAAGACTTGCAAACACATTATGGCCCTGGCTTTAGGTTCGTCTCTAAATTTGGCTATGAGCGTAAAGGTTGTGGGCACAACGAGCAAGGCATTCAGGTCCCTATAGAATTTGTGCCTCGTAAGCGTAACTTAGGGCTTGGTTGTTTGGATGAAAAATCTAAAAGGGAACCACGGTTGAATGGTGACATGAATTCCACTCAACCTTGTTCTCGTGGATTGACTTATCCTCCTTTTTCTTCCACCTTCGTATCTTCTTCTTCTTCCTGTGAGAAGTCAAACTTTTCTCCACAAGAGAAAGGGTTGCTTCCTATTCATTCTTTATCTAAGCAAGAGTGTATCTTGTTGCGACTTCTAAAAGCCCACTTGATTAATCTTCCTTCTCCTACACATAAAAAATCCCATAAACATGATAAAGTGAAACATCCTTTATGCGCATACAATCGAGTGCTTGGTCATTCCACTGGTGAATGTAAAGCCTTGAAGGATAAAATACAACAGCTTTGTGATTCAGGTGCCATCGAACTCCCGTTTGATTGAAGTACCTACCTTTACTTCACATGATAAGTGATATCAAGGTTTACCTCTATCCTGCATGCTCGAAGTACCCTACATAGTTCTTCTCCCCTATATGTTGGGAGCAGTGATAACTTGTTACAGAGATGTGTGTCCTTCTTAAGGACCCTTCTCTTCGCTATGTCTTTCAATTGAAGTGTCCCTTGAATGGACCCCTCTCCTTTTGAAGGGTTCCCAAGGGACCTCTTTGAAAGTCTTTCTCTCAAATGAATTCTTTATGTCTAGCTTGGGGGCAGCATGACTAGACCTTGCCTTTCAAACAACATGTCCCTTGAGTAGACCCCTCTCTTTCCACGATGGGTTCCCGAAGGACCCCTTTGAAATTTTTTATGATCTATGTGGCCGGCCGCTTTAGACATATTCTATCTGTAGGTAGAAATGTCACCGCTTTTAGATGCGTCCTATCTGCGGGTAGACGTATCGACTCTTTAGACATGTTCTATCTACGGGTAGACATGTCGCCGCTTCCTGACTCTACGAAGTATGCTTCTTTGAGGTTTCTTTCATGTGAGAGTTCTTGAAAGATACCTTACTTGCAAGTCTGCAGGTCTGCAAGGCGCTTTCTCAGCCTCTTCCATGTGAGAGATCTTGGGGGATGCCTCCTTGCAGGTCTACGGGCCTGTGAGGCGCTTACATATTTACTTGGTGATATGAGTTTTTCTCCTCGAATGGGGTTTGCTTTTATCACCTCTTTGGTGATACAGGTTCTCCTCCTTAAGTGGGGTTTGCTTTTATCACCTCTTTTGTGGTGCGGGTTCTACTCCTGAGCGAGTTTTGCTTTCACCACGTGCTTCTTGGTGATACGGATTCTCCTCCTTGAGCGGGGTTTGTTTTTATCACCTCTTTTGTAGTGTGGGTTCTACTCCTGAGTCATTTTTGCTTTCACCACACGCTTCTTGGTGATACGGGTTCTCCTCCTCGAGCGGGGTTTGCTTTTATCACCTCTTCTTGTGGTGTGGGTTCTACTCTTGAGAGGGTTTTGCTTTCACCATATGCTTTGTTCATCTCTCTCTTATCCCTTGTATATACCAGATCAAAGATATACATCTTCATCCTAAGTATATGCTTGTTCTTCAGCTTCATAGTTTTGCGAAACTACGAAATCTTTTTTTGACCCTACACTCTCGGGTTTTCCAGATCACAGTTTGCTTCCTCGACAGTCCAGGTATACGTTTCTAACCCTACTCTTTCTTGATCTACTTTACCGAGCACTCATCGGTGTTAGTGCTCGCTAAAGTGGGGGAAAAATGTATAAGAGCGAATTTGCACCCCATGTGCAAATCCCCTTTTTTCCTTTATCCACTTTAGAAAACCAAGATCGGAGGCTTAATTCCACCTAAGCCCGCTACTTGCATCACACTTGGCGCCTGCTTTGAGCATCGGTGGAGGCGTTTCTATCAGGGATGCCCACGCGACGCATAGACTTTCGCATGATGTGCTTACATCCCTAACAGATTCCTGCATCTGGAGCCCACAGAGGCATTACACTCCCCATTGGGGGTTGATTTGTAACACCCTCCTCGGCCGACCGACCCAAATGTGGCCATTTTCTTCCTCATTCCTTCATATTCAGTCCTGGAACTTGCATTTGGAGGTTGGAAGAAATCTTGGATAGACATGGCTCTCATACGCTCAAACTTCATATCATCCTCTTCCAAGCATTGAGCTCACTCTTGATAGCTCTAAGCAAACACTTTACACTTCACAACAGCAGCATCAACACTCCACCAAGTTAGTAGAGAAAGTGTGGAATAAAACACCATTGCAGCAGAGGCTTGAGTTCCTCTCGTTTTCTCCCCTATTAGCCTTGAGTGCTCTTGGTGGAGGTGGTAAGCTTTCACTCCTCTCCTCTATTACTTGGTTGAGTAACATAACACTGTTTTGTAGTGCTTTAGTGCTCTTTAATCCATTTCTACTTTTCTATCTAGTTGTCTGTGGAGGTAGGAACACCAAAATGGGGTCTAACTGAGGGAGGTCCCTATACAGCCCCAACATTCTCTTCCTCTTGTGTGTAGGTTTTGAAGACATTCGTTTGGTGGAAGCTTCATCATTTGCATGGTTGTAAGTATCTCCTTCCTTTCTTCTCCTTATCTTTGTCAATTCTACTACTTTATCGCATTCTGTCGTTTTCATAGATTCTGTAAGTTCTTAGCAAACAGATAGAAGTAGTCACTTAGCTATTTTCTGAGACAAACTCGCTTTTTGGTCCCTACAAGACGCCAGCGCGCCGCACTGTCATCTGATTTATGCGCTAACGTCCTTTGGCCGAGAGCTCGTCAGTTTGTCCAAAAAATCTTTGTGACTTGCTCTTTCAGAATCTGAAACTTTTGTTGTTGTTCCATTGAGGTGATATAGGGAAGTTCGCCCCGTGAGGATCTCTGAGCGAAGGGAACTCATGAGTAGCGAATCCCCCTATATCACACTCACAAGATTGCAATTGAAACAATAGCTTAAATTTTAACCTAGTCCTCTAAGGTTTGTGACTATGCTACTCGATTCCCATTAACCATACTAGCAAGAATTGAAAATCATTACATTAAACAAATTCCATCAACAATATGAAATTACATTTTATTCATCACATTTAACTGAATAAACAATATGAAATAACCATAACATGTGACCAATAGATATCATTTAGAGTCAATCCATTTAACTACATATACAATAGCATCTTTTACATCATCCATTATAGAAGAGAGTTCAACATTTATTTATATCATTACATCATTGTTTCCTCGAATGAGAGAGGAGAGTACATCAGAAGTAAATACATGATACAATAGAATTATGGTACAATACAAGTACATGAAATATAATCCACATGAACTGGAATAAGTGCAGAAGTCTTCATATCCAAGTTTAGTCACCACAAACACAAGCAAAGTCAGGGAATCCAATGGAGTACAAGGCACATTCCACTCGACCATGTGGAACCCTAAGGTCCGCCCCTTGTGCTAGGAGATAACATTAAGGTCCCACCACAAACTGTCAGGAGACAGAAGATGACACAAGAGCTAACATGACTCCAATGTACAAGTAGAATACAACATCACATGACAGTAATACCACTTCTAGAGGCACACACACAAACATAGAATGGAAATATAAGCCAAGGGAATGCTAGGTTATAGCAAGGGAGAGTGTCATCGCATGGTCCTAGCATGGGTTGTCCTGACAGTCTCTCACTAGACACTGACCCCCATCTATGGTTGTCCTGACAGTCTCACATTAGACGTTGGCCCCATAGGGTGACACATGGGGGACCAATTTTCCTTTCGTGAGAACAAGGAAATTGATCTTGCCAACTAGGCCTTCTCAACCCATCCTTAGCCTGAACGAGCGCTATAGGCGTGGGTGAGGCATCCAATTATCTTGATTAGAGTGAAATTCTACCCACCCCCTAGTTTATTAATTATGTTATCACTTAGTTAAGGAACTCCCACATGGTTTGTCCTAGATGCCACTTTGTGTGTTGACCCCCATTAAGAGCCACTCCCCCTTCTACAACTGGAAAACCCAACACAACGGACAGGGTAAATCCAACTTGCACTAATCACCAAAACACAAGAACGTACACAAAAGGCGAGGCATGAACCATCCCACACACAAAATCAACCATAAAAGGTGAGTATACAGTGCATGGCTAAATCCCCCCCCAATAAAACACTTCAAGTATCACATCAACCAAGATTACAAGGTCATTACATATACTTAGCCTACAACATGGTTTTCCAAGCCTTTGGAAGACTATTAACATCTACCTTACACAAAGGACCTCTTTATTCGAGCACAAATGATAACATCCCATTAACCGACAATTAACTCATAACACATCTTATAAGCCACAATTCCAACAATGCAACCATTGAATACATAGTGAAGTTAATTTTACTTCTAAATCATTGAAAGTAATCGAAATAGAAATCATTGTTCAAACATCAAGAAGAATTATCTAACTTATTAGATCTCCAATTAAAATAAACGATTTCATTCACTATTTTAATACATGTATATAGATACATATACGCGTATGTATATATAGGTGTATATATATATATACAAACGTATATATATACGGATAACATCTATAAATATATATATATATATATATATATAAAAGTATACATACATATACATGTGTATGTGCATATATATATATATATATATATATATGCACATACACATGTATATGTATATATACTTATATACATACATATACATGTGTATGTGCATATATATATATATATATGCACATACACATGTATATATATATATTAAGAATAAATGTATTTAAATTTACAGCTTACTATTGACAATCAATTATCAAAAAATTACATAAAAGACACATATAACTATGTGTATATATATATATATATATACAAATATATAAAACTGCTAAGTTGTTTAATTTACAGTACATAATGTATAATCATATCCCAATATTTAAATACTAGTATATATGTATATGTTGAACTCCATGCAATTTTGAAGCCTAAACATAACTAAGGGCTCGACACACTATCATTAAATTTGCTATGAATAAAATTCAAACGCCAGTTATCTTTAATTCACTAAATTATATACTATCGGCTACCTAGTGAATGAAATGAAAAGAAATAGCAAGGAATATAGTGAATTTCTAAGAACGACGGTATGCATGCAAAGTTTATACTTGGAGATTGCAATTAAATATTGATAAGGTCATCGGTTTACACACCAATTACTCTTATATCGGCTTCATCTACTATTAAACAGGGAATATATATGTATATCGACAATCTCATTGGATACCTATCAACTCCCTACATAATAATTTTTCATAGAATCAAAGAGATACAATGCGTAGATTCAAAACTAAATTCATCCACAGGCATGAGGACGCGGCCATAAAGATTGAGCAGAAGAGGATATCGATTTACTAGCTAGCTTAATTGCAAATATATATATCATCCATTACTAGTCTGTATGCTAGAAGCAATCAAAACAAAAATGTGAATACAATCAAGGAAAAAACACATGTCCTAATGAGCAGCAAAGGCGATTAGGTGAGAAGCATAAAAACTAGCAAAGATGTTGATGAGAATCTTAAGAAAAATACCTAGATGCAGTAGAATTGATTACCATAAGATGCAATGTAAGGGGTGCGCCTAATTGGAGGGTTAAGCTTGGCGAATGAAAGAAACAAAATATGAATTATACAGTAATCTCTCAGCAAGATTATCCCAACAAAGACACGGTCCGAGCATACAAAATAGATTCATTACAAAGACTAAAATAAAACTTTTAAGCAATGCCATTGACAATGCCAAAGAAATTAAAGAGTCAGTTTAAGAATTCGTAGTGACCCCCAAAACAAAGAAACACAAATAACTATACAAAGAAAAGTCAATAATCTATATGCCTCACCCATGGTTATGATAAAAGAGTGAAATTTCAAAAACAATCAAAGAGTGGGAACGGAGGACTGCGCCGAAAGAGGGAAAATTACAGAGCAAGCAACAAAACCTCAAAGTACTCCAAAAGAATTGAGTTTCAATAGCTAAAAGAATATTACAAAGTATTCAAAAATTTAACAAATAATTAATTGCTTCAGGCAGTATAATCTTGCAATAATCATTTTCTTAGCAAACATTAAAAATTGAGAACATATTATGGAACCTGGGGTAATTCGAATCACTAAGCTGAAAGTGTTGCCAAGTTTGAATTCCAGATGCAGATTCAACTTTCTCCCAAAAGATTCAATTTGCTAATTTGCAGCTCCAAGCTATTCTGAATCCAACAACTTCTATAAAAGCCCCTAATTCAAAGCTCCCAAAACCTAAATAATTTTTTTCCAGAACTAGAGAATTATTCACGGCCGAGTTGCAAGATAAGTTTTCAGGAAATAACCAAAATACCCTTTCTTTATTTCCCTTAACCAATTTATTTACTATTTCCCAATCTGTTGCAGCCACCACTACTTTTCATTTAATTATTATATTTAGTTTTCTCCACTACCCTCAACTTCCTCTATGTTATTATTTTTATAATTTTCACCATACCTTTTCATTTGCACATAATTAAATCAACTTTTAAAATATTTAATTTCTTAATTTAATTCTCCATTTAATTATGTTTGCACAATACAATAATTTGATATATTTATTTTAATATTTCTATATTAAACCATAATTGTAATTTATTTAAATCAAATAAAAACATTAATTAATATTTTATTTTATCAATATTACAATTATATAAAAGCATCTATTTAATTATCAAAAAGGCTTTTGGCTTAATAAATTTATTTTAGTGCAATAATCAATCAAAACACAAATCAACCAATTTACTTCAAATGTACAAAATTCCAAGTAAAACCAGACCACCCAACGAAACGGAAGGCATTACCATGACCAAAAGACTAACCAAATCTCAAACGAATGACACTACTAGGGTGACAACGGATACTCATCCTCGTCAAGGATGATGGCTTAGCATAGGGGACCCGATGCTACCTCCAATTCAACAATCTCCATTGGGTTTAGGCATGCTCAAACCTGACAATTCAGGTGGAGTTGATTTTTGGTACTTGCAACCTGCAACAAACCACATAGTCGAGAATGTACATAGACAAACAGTCAAGCACACCATGAAGGGAAAATCACAGCATTGCAGGGCACTCACAAGCGAGAGATGCGACACTATTCCCCTTCACCAAAATACATCAATGCAAAATAATCAGATACCAAAATCATGATGAGAACAAACATCCAATAATCACATAATACTCATAGCAATAATAATTCACACAATCAATTAAACTGGTCTACTAAGCACAGTATGAGCATAAACATCAGTGATAAAAGTGTCATCAAGTATCATCATAACTATGCATCAAAGTATCATAATATCCAAGTATAACTAAGTCACTGTCAGAAACAAAAAGCAAACTGAGGGGCACTACAGTTCCACTGGCAGATGAAGTGAGGGCCACCTACCTTGAGTATGTTACATTACCAGTTGAGATTTGGGATATTTTGTCTTTGGATAAGTTTCTAAAATAGAGGAAGAAGAGGGGTGGAAGAGTGGAGAACAAAGGACCATTGATTCAGAGAGACTACTATAGAGTTTAAGCTAATGTATTGTAAACTTGCTAGAATTTACTTAATTCATAGGTTTAACTGGTTGAAAAGTCCACTTCACATTGCTTAAGACCACATTAAATTATCAACCCAAGGCTTGTAAGCTTATGATGGTGCAACATTATATATGCCTTCATGGACTTAAAACTACTTAATCTACCCTACTTAAGTTATTCTACTGGCTGGAAATTTATAAAAACTGCAAGACAGTAAAAACATAAACCAAAACTAGTTGCTACGGGTACCTACAGTAAAGACTATAGATAAACTACTACTAATAAAATGATATTGTATTAACCAAAAAATTAATAAAAACTAATGACTCAACTGAACTAACCTCTAGAGTGCTACTAATGACTGTTACATGCATATTCACAAGCATTCATTCATAATAAACAAGAAATGAAATTCCAATTAACTTGCATATGATTCATGAACAATGACAAACTAATAATAGATATTAACAAAAAGAAATAACTGAAAGATGAAGTGAAGAACAATACCTTGAGTGTCCTGCTCAAGTAATTGTTCCCACCTAACTGAACTCAATCTATCTAATAGATTCTATGCATCCCATAAGATTAACTACATTCATTGCATATTGTAAAAGATTGTAAAAGATCTTCTCATAGATTGGAATCAATCATTTGGAATATTTTTTATGTCTTGAAACTGAAAGTAACTGGTAACATAAAATTGATAACAACCAACTAACAGTCCTATGGATTCAACCAACAGTTACATACAAACTGAGGGAATCTTTATTGAAAGCAACAACTAACATAAATCATTAACTCCACTCCCAGATAAGAATGTGGAATTAAGATTTGAATTATTCAACCTATAGCTGAAAAGGAAAGATAAATCCTATCAAAACTAGAACTCTGTCAAAACAAAACTATATGTAAACATACAATCCACTTGTGAAAATTCCACAAGTGAAGGAAACCTCTTCTTCAATGTTTATTATTCTGGTTATAATAACGCACGTCCAATCTTCATTAAGAGCCTTTGATCAACAACCACCGTGTTTAGCTTAACCTATATTTTCCCCTACTTCAGTGTCTAGTCATCCTTTTGCTACGGGTTCACCCCGCAACTACTACACCGTGGTTCCTTTTTAGTTGCAAACAAGTTAATCTCAAAAAACATGTACACAAGGATAACTATCACAATTAACCCATAGCATTTCATCAAGATTCCATACATTCATTCATATAAACCATATAATACTAATACATTATAACTATAATTCCATCATCATAATTAAGGTTTAAGTTTGCATAATGGATTAAAAGGATAGCATAATGTAGGAACATTGTATGAATAATATGTTTAAAAGCATCTTAAGACATGTATAAAAACAATAGAAAATAAGCCATTATCTAGACCTATCACTCCCACCAACTATCTTTTTGCTTGTCCCCAAGAAAAATATTTAGGGATCTTGATTGTACTGTTGAGAAATTTGTCTTAGGTCCATAACTATGCTAACACCTTGAATCTGCCTCAGATAAAAACCTTGATGTTATGAAAGCTGCCTCATCCGAATAGCGCCTGCTCTCTCACATTCATCAATTTTCTCCCCTGTCCAATGTGGGATCAGATAAAAGAGAATGGGTGGATGAAAAGTGAGTGGCATCCAATGAAATCCCTCGCTGATAACGATTTCCGTGTATGTTCCCTTTGAAGCATAGCAATGAAATTATGCATGGAATGTGGCTCTTTCTTTTGCAGTTCAGGTGTCAAATTGTTCTATCTATCCTGCACATATTTAAAACACTGTTGTCCTACTCCCACAACTAATATTTTTATTCTGTCATAGCCTGCCTCCCTGAGCCTCATGATTTTCTTACCTACTCCCTTATGTGTAAGGCGTCTCATCCATTCATCAATTATTGTATCTGGATCCTTAGCCTCTCTTATGATTGGAAGTGCAATAGATTTTTCTTTCTCTTCACATTCTTCCATAATCTCACCCCTAAGTTGTTCATTCCTATAGTAAGAGGCAAATGCCCTGATCTGAAGATCCCCCACAAAGATTAAAGGGTTTCATTTTGCTTCATCAGGTTATAGAGAAAATTTGGTAAATTTACTACCCTATTATGCTTGAGATGACTTAACAATTTGAAATGAGCCGTATACAAAAGGTTTTGTCTGCCATCACAGGTAATATATCGAATAATATAAGAGGCACATCTTTCCCACAACCAGTGGAGAGAAAGCCTTTTTGTACCTTGTGATGAGGAATCCAGTTCCTCTCCTCTTATGTAGAATTCTTCCTGAGCTGTGACTACATCAGACCAAGCTGGGAATTCTATTCCTGTCCTTGGTAGTCCTATAGCCTATGCAATGGCAGTTTCAGATGCATCTACAGAAAGTCCCTTTACCATGGCTTCATCGTATTGAAGATTTTCTACAAATCTTCTTGTTAAGTCATCACTAAATTCCATTAATTTCATAAAGTAGTCGAGCCATCCAACCCTTGTGAAGATAGGTAGAACTACTACGTCTTCCAAAAAAATTTGGTGAGTCATTGGCTCTCTTCTTATAACATCTCCTCCCATCCATTTTTTCTTCTCCACTCAATATACCAAATTTAGCTCTGAAAATTCAATTCAATCTTCCCACCACCTTCAAACTGCTCTATCACTTCAAAACCTCTATTCCCTCATATATACTTACTACTATACCATACTGCAACTACAAATTCCCTTTTAATTTCAACTCTAGTCCAACTAAGTTGAAGTTGTTGAAGTCCTCATAACTCTCAGGGTTTCAAGTTTTAGCAATTTTGAAAATGGCAATGGAAATAGCAACAAAAATAAAACATAACTAAGGGTTTTTCATGTCATAATACTCATTAAATTTGGTTTTGGGTGGCAGATTCGAAAGGATTGGTGAAAAGATTGAGTAAGGCGTACCCTCCCCCCAACTTAATTGGTGAAGTGACCTCACTTCACGTTGATGATTTGGAGGTGGCGTAAATTCATAATAATAGAAATTAAAGATATAATATTTTGCATGCATGGAATTAAATGAAAAAGTGTATGAAAGTTTAAAGAAAACTGGATTAATCATAACAACATACCTTAAGTACTGCCTTGTAGAAATAACCATTTTTTGTGTGTGGAAACTGAAAGAATATATTTATTTGTTGATTCGTTGTGACACATATTAACTACAAGATAATGAATAGTGGGTGGCGAGTGGATTTGATGGGACAGAAAGGACAAGTATGAACTGGCAATTTGATAGCTCAAGTAATTGAATTGAGAGCGGGCAATAAAATAATTATGCCACTTTATTTTGCATGAAATTATGGATATGATACACGAATATTTTAGAAATGAATATGAATGAAATTGTAGTAAATATAGCACCAAATGAATTAAATATTCTTTTTGACTTCCAGACGTTGCTATGGGAACATGCAATGTCAGGTCCCTAATCTGAACATTGATAGTGTGAAGCTACAGGTCCCTTCAACATCAGGACCCTTATGAATATTGATAACAGGTCCCTCTAAAGATATTTTGAACATTACTATAATGTGCAGTGTGTGCTTGTGAGAAAAAAAACATGAAAAATTAGTGCCAAGGAAGCTCAGGGACTGAGTCATGTAACTCAATCTCTAGGCCACCAAAAGTGCTAGGTATGTCTCGTATCACTGAAGTAGGGCTTTGTGTATTTAATTTTGTATCAGGTTCACTGGAAGCACCATATTGTTGGATTAGTGAAAATATAAAGTCATCCTTTTGTAATGGATTTTTATACAACTTCAATCTATGGCCATTAACAAGAAGGGAAAACCACATTGCATCAATGGTGTGTAATTGTATTGCCCCATTAGAGAAAACCTTGGTAATATCATAGGGGACCAACCATCTGGACTAGAATTTTCCCTTGAAATATTTATACCGTCAATCATATAACAAGGCCTAATCTCCCACAGTGAACTCTTTTATTTTAATGCACTGATCATGCCACTTCATTCGTTGTTGTTGTACTACCTCTATATGATGTGATGCTTCCATTCTTATTTCATCCAACCCATTCAAAGAATGAAGCCTTTCCTTTTTTGCTTCTGTTAAATCCATTCCCAACTCTATTGTTGTCCTCAGTGTTTTAGATTCAAATTCAATAGGAAGGACTGTTGGTTTTCCATAGACTAACTCATAGGGGGTAAATCCAATGGTTGTTTTCCTTGTAGTTCTGTATGCCCAAATTGCTTCAGGTAACCTTGAAACCCAATCTTTCCTATGTAGCTACACTTTCTTGGTGAGAATGCTTTCTATCTCCCTATTAGTGACTTCCACCTGACCATTAGCCTGTGGATGATAGGGCTTTAATTTATTGTGTCTTATTTTTTATTCTTCAACCAACTTGGCAATTAGATCATAAGTAAATTGGGGCCCTTGATCAGTGACTATTTCTCTAGGTACTTCATACCTAGTAAAAATATCTTTATATAAGAACTTAGCCACATTACCATCTCTAGCAAACTATAGAGCCTTAACTTCCACCCATTTTTTCAAGTAGTCATTGCAAACAAGGATATATTCCTTGTTATTAGATGTAGGAGAGATTGGCCCAATGAAGTCCAAACCCCATTTTTCAAAAGGTGTCAATGTCAACTAAGGTTGTAAGGGAATCTCATCACTCTTTCTTTGCCTTCCCATCCTTTGAAACCTATCACAACTCCTGGTATATTTAACAACATTTTTATGTAAAGTAGGCCAAAAATAGCCAATTGTGAGTATCTTAAAGGTTGTTCTCTTTGCTGCAAAATGACCTCCACATGGCTCATCATGGCATGCTTCCATGATATCAAAAATATCATCTTCCCTTATGCATCTTCGCATGATGTTATTAGGCCTTGTATAAAACAAATAACCAGATATCCAGGAGTAGGGAAAACATTTGTGAACCAGCTATCTTTTCTCTCTTGGTGAGAAATGTGATGGAATCTGCCCTGTGACCAAATAATTAGCAATTTATCCATACCGGGGCATTTGTACTTGTAAATCAAACAATTTTTCATCAGGGAATGAATCATCCACCACTCCTTTAGTTGATTGTGTTGGTAATCTTGATAGGAAATTTTCTACTACATTTGCTTTACTAGGTTTGTCTACTATGGTAATGTCAAACTCTTGTAAGAGAAGTAGACATCTAACCAATATCCCTCCAACTACTGGCTTGTTCATCAAATACCCGATTGTTGTGTGATATGTATGGGCAAAGATTGAATAAAAAGTGGTATAGTGTTTGAATTTATTAATAGCATAGACTACAACAAGCATCTTTTTTTTTGTTACAGTATAGTTTAACTCTGCTCCTTGAAGATTCTTGTTGATGTAATAAATTACATACTCCTTGTTGCCATCCTTCTGACCCAAGATTGCTCCAATGGTAAAATCTAAAGCATCAGTATGTATGTGAAATGGGAGAGTCCAATTAGGCTCTCTCAACACTGGTGCTTGAGTCAGAGCTTTCTTTAATTTTTCAAAGGAGTGTTGACACTCACAGGTCCATTCAAACACAACATCCTAACTCGACAAAACAAATAAAGGTGCATAAATCTTACTAAAATCCTCGATGAACTGCCTGTAATAGATTGCATGACCAAGGAAGCTCCTAATATCTCTTTGTTTCTGAGGAACAGGTAAAGTAGATATTATCTCTATTTTGTGTGGATCAACCTGAATTCCTGCATTGGATACAAAGTGTCCCAATATAATTCCCTGTGTCATCATCATGTAACATTTTTCATTGCTAAGTGATAGTTTGTGTTCTTTACACCTTTTTAGCACTTTTTCTAGGTTATTAAGAGCTTCCTCATAACTTTCACCATAAGTGGTGAAGTCATCCATGTATATATCCATGCAGTCATGTGCATAATCAGAAAATATGTTGAGTACTGCTCTTTGAAAGGTAGTTGAAGCATCACATTGGCCTGTTATGCCCTGCATAACCACCCCATTTTTGATTTGGAATAAAATGGGTCCCCCCTTCTCTTTTGGTTTCTTTTCCTCTATTGTTTGCTTTGCTTTTGGGAATTCTTTTGTTTCTCCATGTTTTATCTTTTGTTCTATCTGATCTAATTTTAGTCCTATCTCAGCTTGAGTTGGTTTTCTTCTTGCTAAGGATTCAATGAAATAATCACAAACAATAATGGATTTCATTATGACATATTTTATGTTTTATTTTCCCTTGAGTGCTAATGCAAACGTTTCTTTTGTAGGATTAAATCACACACATGATGATATTTTCCAAGGGAGCTCAATTGGAATGCATTCCTCAATCTAGTTGGTCACAATTTTCCTCTAAGAAGAAATTTGGCAAGATCTTGCGGATGTCTTGCCGACAACTAGTGCATTCTGTCGATAAGCGTCTAAGTTGCCTATTGGCAAGACCCCAGAGATGTCACGACGAGTGGAATTCATATGCAGGCATCCATCGGCAAGGCATTGATCGTCATTTCCATGATTGAGGAATTCCTATTAGCGAGAGAAATCATCACTGGAATGAGGTCATGGCGAGCTCTCAATGTCTCACCGATCGGCTCATGAGTGAACACTTCGGCCAAACAAGCAGTATTCGGCATATGATCTTGCCGAAATCTTCATGTCTCATCGACCACCGAGAAAGATATGCCTTTCGATGAGAAACTATCACGGCAGAGTGATGTCTCGGCGAAGTCTTCGGGTCTCGCCGACAAGGCACCGAATGGGAATCTTTCGATGTGAGGTCTTGTAGTCTTTCCGACCCGTTATGTCATGCCAACTTATTGCTTCATCGGGGAGAGAATGGAATTGTCACATCGACAAAAGGTGAACTTTGGGGATTCCTCGGCGAAACATAAGGTGTCTATGGGACATCTCCCCAACAAGAAGAGGTTACGGCGACACAAGTGAAACAAAAGAATTCATATCGGTGTGACTATAGAGAGATCTCACCAAAATGAAAAGATCGGCAAAAGGTTATGCCTTTGGCATAAAGTCTGGCCAACGTGCTAGACTCTCAGCGACACAGAAGGGATATCGCCATAGGTCTACCCGAAAGAAGAAGGCCCCAAACAAAGTTTCTGTTCGGCAATAATTTTTCCTTCGGCAAGAGGTCTGCCCAATAAGCATGGTGTCTCGCTAAGAGTAAAGGGGGGATTCGGTATGATGTATCGCTGATCAAGCGGGCTCTTGCTGAAAGAAAATTCAGCCTGGTAGGTCTTGGCAAAGAAGGAAGTCACGTCGAAAGGAAAGGGGGACACGGGTTTGGGGAAGTAAGGATGGACTCGGGGAGATGTCTCCCCGAGTGCGATGGTCTTGCCGAGATAGAGGGGGCTTCGATGAAAGGTCTCAACGAAATGCAGGAGTCTTGGCAACAAGGCGTGAACTCGGGGTAATATCCCCCCGACATAAAGAGGTCTCCCCGACCTGGATGTACTCGCCAAGAGAAGGACTTTGCCATGTGGTCTTACCGAAAGAATGCAGTCTTGCCGATAGGTTTTGCGAGCTCGATATGACTTCTATAGCTCACTGAAACGTCTCACCGATTGACCCATGCCATGCCGATAACTGTTGAAGGATGAAATTGCATTGGGGAGACACCTAAGGTGTCTCACCGACATGCGATGTCATTCAGACCACCTTTGACCGCCTGAGAAGCTCGAGTGGCGTATGCCTGACCAATCAGAGGAAACTAAAATAGTGACTTATTGGCCCAATTTGACTAATTGACTATTCCTGTGAAGGAAGTCTGTAGAATGCGGATGACATGTATTCATTTTGAGATCATGAGATGATGGATTAGCTCGGCTGATGATGTTCAGACCTAAAGGGAGGTCCAATGATGCTTCCAGAAGGCGGTCAATGTGCAAAAAGGTCCAAGACATGAAGGAAGCCGAAGGAAAGAAGCAGCCATGACTCACATGGACAGCTGTAGTGACCATTGACAAGGATAGATTAGTATTAATGGTGATATTCTGGAACATTTAAGCTGGCACCGATGGAGTTGAAAGATGGACATGGAGACAGAAGAATTAATGCTACAACTACCAAAAGATCTAAAAGGCTTCTCTTGAGAGAAAAAATCCTTCATATGCAGTATTAACTCTCCTCAAAAAGATCTGAGGGCCGACCCTCCTACAGTTAGGAGATATTTTGTAAAAACCCTAAACAGTAGCCAACGTGTTCCTTTTTGTACATTCTATATATATGGCATTTTTGCCTCTTTGTAAAGGTTAGATAGTTAAGGTTAGACAGTTGAGGTTAGATAGTTAAGGTTAGAAAAAAAAATGGTTAGATAGTTAAGGTTAGAAAAAAAAAGGGTTAGACAGTTAAGGTTAGAAAAAAAAAAGGTTAGACAGTTAAGGTTAGAAAAAAAAAGGGTTAGAAGTTAAGAGCAGCAATAGAGTAGGCATTTTCTAAAGTAGGAGGAGACATAACTACAACTTGATTCTTTGTAATAGGAGCTTCTTTTGTCTTCTTAGTTGGCAGTTAGATTCAGTAGGAACCAATAATGTATCTTTTCAGTTTTCTCAATATAAATGGAAACAATTCAGAGTCATAGATTTTCTGTACACCGGTGATTGTGCCAGCTTTATAAAGGTTGCTTATTTGTTTCACTAACAGTAGAAGCAACCAGATTAAAATCTACTTCAGATTGTGTTTCAGAATGGTGTTTGTCTTGAGTTAATCATTTGATTTGAGAATCTTTCAAGGATTGAGGTATTACTTTAATGTTTTGTTTAAATGATAACTTAAAATCTATTATTTGAATTAGCACTATGAATGAAAGAGGTTGTGTGTCAATCACAAGTTTACTTTGTTCTGCAGTTTTAGTTAACAAACTCCTTGAAAGATAATAAGTCTGGTTAAGATAGGTAAATTATCATTCTTTCTGTCCCAAAGCTCTGACCTATCTTTTTATGTTTCTTTAAAACCCCTGGTTAGAGTAGGTTTAAATTCATGCTTGATCTTAGAACAATCCAGAAGCTCACACTAGTAGGCCCCTTGAACATTACTGTTACATTGATAACTGAGGGACATCAGCATAGTTGAGAACCAACTACAAAGACTTTGGGAGCTAAGATATCCATGTGTTATCTTTCTCTTTCAGGAGAAACAAAATAGTAATATTTTGTTTGCATGTTGTTGTGCTAAAAATACCATCAACAGAAACTGGCGCTAGAAGGAGGGCCTTGAAGGGAAAACTGGATAAATTTGGGTTTTCCTCATCAGAAAGGCCCCACAGAGTTCTTCAGTCAGTTGGGAATCCACTACCTTTGATAGAACTTAAGACCCCAATAAGGCACAAGAGTCATAAGACTGGGGCAACTATCATACCACTCTTATCAGCTCCGCTCACTCCACCAGGCTTTTCACCAATACCCCAGTGGATTCCTATCAATTCACCATCCCGTCCATCTCAATTGTCATCACAACTGGTTCAACCCATACAACAGCTAGCTCAACCACCACCCCCACCAATGGCGTTCTTTCAGAATAATCCCTCTCCATTGGGGACTATTCCTGGAGGTTTTCATGATATGCCCAAGAACCCTGAGAAATTCTACCCCAAGTATATTCATTGCGAGTCAAGGAGTGTTGAAGAGCACATACAAGCTTTCAAGGATGCTTGTACTAGAGCTCAAATAGCTCACCATGATGTAGTCTGTAGGTTATTCCCTTACTCCTTAGGGGATATGGCATACAATTGGTACCTTAATCTTCCTCAAGGTTCCATTTTGACCTAAACACACTTGGAAAATGCTTTCATTAATCATTTCAAGGTTTATGTGGATCCAACTCTTTTATACCACCAATTTTCCACTATTAGAAAGGAACCAGGTGAATCCTTTCCCTTGTTCAATACCAGGTTCCAATGAATGTATAGGAGATTGCAAGATCCCTATTTAGTCACTGAGAACAGTGCCATTCAAGCTTACTTTAGAGTTATAGATCCCTTGCTTGGCTTGTTCTTGCAAAGGACTTATTAACTAGCTGATATTGATTCTCTATCCAAAGTCTATCATCTAGCTATCAAGCTGCAACAACAAATCAGTTCTCAACAAGGAATCCTAGGAGGAGGTTTCCCTTCAATAGGATATTAGATGCATAGCCCAACTCCTCTATTCAATACTGTCCCGGGAATGTCTCCTTCCCATTATGGACCTATGTCTGAATTGCAAACCCAACCACCTGTTCCATTATTTGCTACTGGAACTCCTGATCTCTTTCAACAATCACAGGTTCCTCAAAGTTCCCATGGTCATCATAACCAAATTGGAACACCAAATCAGGGTGGTTAGCCACCTATTGTTAAGAGTGTGGAAAGTGAAAAGATAGTTCAACTTACAAATGAGGTAGAGACCTTGAAGAAAACACTGTCTCAAGTTACAAATGACATGGCTCAGCTCTGATTGAACCCCTCTCAAAATCAAGGTAACTACCCTAATCAAAATAGCAACAATAAGGGTACTTATCAAAATAACAACAATTACAACCAAAGGGGTTATCAGGGCCAAAATTCCTCTAACCAGGGCTATTAGAATCAGAATAGAGGATATAACCAAAGGCCAAATAACAACAGGCAGTAGAATACAGGGCCCAATAATGGTGGAGTTTCGCACAACCATCAAGCTAATGAGGAGAGATCACATACTGCAAATGTGGCTAACCTCAACTTTATGACTAATTGGTGTAGGCTTCATGATACTGCAACCCATTATGAGGTGAATTGTCCTGAAATGGAGAGGGTTGTCAAGATGGCACAGGCAGATGCTCAAACATTCCAAGGGAATCCTTACAAAGAAGGTGGCTCAGTAGATATAGCAATGATTTATGACCTCTTTGAGGAGGAACCTTCATTCCCGAGACAAGAGGAGAATGAACCAGAGGAAGATTCATATGATGCCCAAGCCTTTCAGTCAAAAGGAGGACACTTCCTGAGAAATCAAAGTAAGGGACCATTCACTACATTAGTGCCACCTAATCACATGGTGCCTCCAAATCAAAGTGTTGATAATAACCCTCCTCCACCAAAAGGCCCACTTGACTTACATAGCAAGGGTAATTCCTTTGGTGTTTTCAAAGGTAGTGTGAGTTATAATATATAATTTGATATTGTTTCTGAGATGCAGAGACAAAAAACTTCTTTGTCATATTTTAACATTTTAAAGTGGTGCCTTGCTCAAAGGGAGATAGTGCTGAAAGCTTTGGAGCAAGCTGACAAATCAAAAAGAAAGAACAAGATGGCATCTGTTGGGGACATGAATGCAGCCCTGTACCGAAACAAGGTAGGTACTCCACCATTTCTTTTGAGTTTAAGAATTTGTGGGAAGAACCTACATAATTGTTTGTTGGATTTAGGAGCTTCAGGCAATGTTATGCCATTTTCCATATGCAAGAAGCTGGGATTGAACCCCATTCAAACAAACAAGAAGGTCATTCAACTTGACAAAACAGAGGTTAATGTGGTGGGGGAATTAAGAAACATACATGTGCAAGTAGGATCATAACCTAGGATGCTAACCAACATAGATATTCAAGTAGCAGACATTCCTGAGACCTATGGTATGCTGTTGAGCAGAGATTTGATGAAGAGTCTAGGGGGTATCTTTCCCTTGAATTTTCACATATGTGGCTACCATGGAGAGGAATTCCTACTCAGATTAGGATTGAAAGTGAGCCCCGCCTCAAGCATATCATCATCGAATATGATTGCCCCAATTAAAGTAGCCTACTTCGAAACTGGGATAGGGGTTTACAAAAGAGATGAAATTTTAACCTTTTATGTTCTTGATCCTAAAGAACCGCCAATACAAAAGTTCCTTGATTCTGTGATTAATGAAAATCAATAGGCATTGGCCAACAAGCTACAACAAGATCAGCTGGTCTTGGGAGAATACACTGACTTGCAAAGTCTTCTACTCCCTAATTGGTGCAGGGTACACTACCAAAATCATTTTGAATTGACTTGTCAACCCTGCAGTGACATTTTAAATTATGTTTCCCGAGCTGAGGAAGCTAGCACAAGTCACCCTGAGACCATTGTAAACTGCTTCTCATTTGAAGCCAAAGAAGCAATAATGCAAACCAGGGACAAGTCACCTTCAAAGGAAGCTCTTTCTCAAATTGAGCCTACCCCAGATACATTCCTAGATCAGCATATTGAAGAGGAGCAATCCCAAGGTCTGTTTGACACTCCTGCCCTCACAAATGTACCAAAGCTCAAGGGGTTAACCAAAGGCACAAGTGACTGTCAGAAGAATAGCCATAGGTTATGTGATATAACTAAGCAGGAATTGGGAATTACTCCTGAGGAATCGGTTGAACGCCCACTCCCTATATTTGATGAAAAAAACCAAGTAACCCCACTCTTGACTCATTCTACCCAAGTGCCCACCATGACCTCAAAAGGACAAACTCCAGCCCATGATCAACTGTGGACCCTCACGTTTGATGGATCCAAGTCCAAAGTAGGCTGTGGTGTTGGAATTGTATTAACCAGCCTGAATGGGAAAACATTTTTTGCTTCTTACAAGTTGCAATTTGGATGTACTAACGTGGCAAAATATGAAGCTCTGGCACGGGGGCTAATGTTTGCACATAAGAAGAAAGTCACTACCTTGGTGGTCAAGGGAGATTTAGAAATAGTTATCAGGCAAGTGCACAACCAATATACATGTCACAATAAAAGGTTGGCAGCTTATAGAAATCATGTATGGAACCTAATTGAGGACTTTGATGCCTTTGGGATTAGCTTAATCCCTAGAGAAGAAAATTAGGTAGCTGATTCATTGGCTGTTGCTGCAAGCACCTTGGAACCTATGCAAGGCTCCAAGCTCAAGAAATTCTTAGTGGAATTAATTTCCACCACTGCAGTTCCTAATAACATAACTAATTTTCAAGTCTTTGATGATGACCGACATATTATGGCTTTCTTAGCAAGCTCAGATGTTTTTGAGGGGAAAATTATTGATGAGTCCAACAGAGATCAAGGGGATTGGAACCCTGAAGAATGTGATACATAAGGGGTCCTCAATTTAAAGAATAATAACATCCCCAAGGGAATGGTTGCTTTAGAAATGATTTTTGATTCAGACCCAAGGGCTCGAGAGAAGACATCAGCTGAAGATAAAGGAGGTGAATATGAAATGGTTAACTTAGCTGATTATGGTCCTGAAAGGAAGGTCTGCATAGGGAAAGTCTACCCTGAAGCAATCAGGAAAGACATATTGAAGACACTTAAGAAAGATATTGCTGCGATAGCCTGGGGATATGAAGATCTAAAGACATTCGATGCTTCTATAATGACTCATACTATCCCCTGAAGCCTGAAGCCAAGCCATTTCGACAAAAACAACACCCTGTCAATGCCTTAATTGAGCCACTGATCCTTAAGGAAGTTCAAAAATTTCTTTCTGCAAGGATAATCTTCCCTGTGCGCCATTCAACCTGGGTAGCTAACTTAGTTCCAGTCCGTAAGAAAAATGGAGAGATCAGGCTATGTGTGGACTTCAAAAATATGAATAGAGCTTCAGAAAAGGATAACTACCTTCTCCCTTCACTGGATGGGGTCTTGCAGACCGTCAATGGATCTCAGATGATATCATTCCTGGATGGCTACTCTGGATACAATCAGGTAATGGTTAATTGTGAAGACGAAATGAAGACAACCTTCACTACAAAGTGGGGAATGTTTGCATACAGGAGGATGTCATTCGGTCTAATAAATGCTAGGGTGACCTTTCAGCGCGCAATGGACATAACTTTCAAGGATCTAATTGGAAAGTGCATCATTGTCTATATGGACGACTTGACAGTATTCTCCAAAGATCGACTGAACCATGATGCAGACTTGGCCAAGGTTCTGGAACGATGCATCCAATATGGCGTCTCCTTGAATCCCAAATAAGTGTGTGTTCGGGGTTTCTGAAGGAAAGCTCTTGGGACACGTCATTTCTGAAAGAGGAATCTCAATCGACCCAGATCGGGTTGAGTCCATTCTGAAGATTACCAGGCCAGGAAGCAAGAAAGAAATGAGGTCTTTCTTCGGGAAGATCAATTTCGTGAGGAAGTTTATTACAAGCTTTGCAGAAATCGTAAAACCTCTGAATGAAATGATGAAGAAGGATGCCAAAACAGAGTGGACTGAGGAGGCAAAGGATGCATTTTCACAAATCAAGTGATCCATTTCAGAAGCTCCAGTTCTCACCAGCCCCGACTATTTAAAACCATTCTATATTTATTCCTTTGCTTCTAAGCATTCTTGTGCGGTAGTCTTAACTCAACGACGAGAGGAGGCAGAGGAGAGACCGATTGCTTTCATGAGCTCTCTATTTAAGAATGCTGAGATCAAATACCCGTTCCTCGAGAAGCAATATTTTGCGCTGGTTCGGGCTGTCAAGAAGTTCTGACATTACATTCTCTGAAGCCAAATCATCGTTGTAGTTCCTGACGTTGCTATGAAGTCTTTGCTTATGCAGAGCGAGCTAGGAGAAAGAAGAGGGAAATGGATGGCCATCTTGTAAGAATTTGATCTGGAGATACACCCTATGAAATTAGTTAGGGGTACAGGCTTGTCTCAGTCCATGGCGAACGCTGGCAAAAACATCATCTATCAGCAATACACAATCTAGTCCTTCTCCAGTGACCCCTGGTATGCTGATATCGTCTATTTTATGCTCAACAATCGATGTCTAGAGGGGATGAATTCAACTCAAAGGAGAGCCCTGAGAATGAAGAGCTCTCATTATATGTTCAAAGGAGGGTTGCTCTATAGGAAGAATTTTGAAGGAGTGTACCTACGATGCCTTGATCAGCAAGAGGCTAAGCATGTGATCTCTGAGTTTCATGGGAAACATGGCATAGGTCATGGGTCTGCAGATTCATTGGCACACCAGATCCTTAGATCTGGTTATTACTGGCCTTGTGTGTTCAATGATGCCTATCAGCATGTGAGAACATGTCACATATGTCAGATTTCTGCATCAAGGGAATGCCATGCGACCATGCCATTGCAACCTGTCTACAAGGTAAGACCATTTGCCCAATGGGCATTAGATTTTATTGGGGTGATTAACCCAAATTCTTCTGTAGGACATAAGTTTATTTTGACTGCTACTGATTATTGCATGAGGTGGACAAAGGCTATACCCTGCAAGAATAGCACCACAGAGGTAGTGATCAAGTTCCTCACCGAGTGCATCACCTCTAGGTTTGGGATACCGTTCGCTCTGGTATGTGACAATGGCTCTGCCTTTTCTTCTGCTGAATTCATTTCATGGGCTTATGATCACAAAATTGTCTTGAAGTATTCTTCAAACTATTACCCACAAGGCAATGGAGTAGCAGAGTCAACCAACAAGAATCTCTTAGGGGTAATAAAGAAGTTATTAGAAAACAACCCTAGGGACTGGCATACCCAGCTTAGATTTGCATTATGGGCAAATAGGACTAGGATTAAGGCTGCTCTAAAGACTTCACCATTCAAGCTGGTATATGACCAAGAGCCAATCTTCCCTATCCATCTGCAGATACCTATTCTTGAGTTCATGCAGAAATTCTACTCTAATGACAATAGGATAGAAGTCAGATTAGTTGCTTTGTTGAAATTAGACAAACAAAGAGATGCCGCCTTGCAACAATTCTTTAGGCACCAGGCTCTTGTCAAATGTTGGTTTGAAAAAAGATCCAAAATCAAAGCTTTTAGGATATCAGACCTTGTATTGTTATAGGATAAAGCTAGTGAAAAGAAGGGCACTCACCAAAATTTTGACAAGCTTTGGCTAGGTCCTTATCAGATTGTTGGGATTTTAGGAGAAAATGCTTTCCGATTGAGTAGTTTAACTGGAGAACCTGTTCCATTGCCTATGAATGGATAGTTTCTTAAGCACTACTTTCAATCATGAGGTTGGTACTTTTGCTGGGTGATGCATCTGTGTAAATAGTTTCTGCTTTGTGAATAATTTCTGTGTGTAAGTAACTCTGTTCTTTATGTGAATAATCTGCTACTCTCTGTGTAATTAATTTGCTCTATTGTTTGTAAATAATTTGCCGTTTGCTTGTTTTCCCTTTCTTTCTGTCTTTTGTTTCCTTTGTTCTTTTTGTTTTTGTTTTGTTTTGTTCTTTGGGGTTTATTTTTTCTTTCCCATCTTATAATGGTGGTTGTTATCTAAGGTATATTTTGGTCATTAGGAGAGAAGTGGTTTAGATATTTTCAGGTTTGCTGATTGGGTGATTTTGTCCTAAACCTTTGTTTTATGCCCATTGTCAATAAGAGTTGTCGAATGTTTTGAGAACAAGGTGCAAAGTAAATAACCTTCATTGACTCCCTCTGAATTTGTCACAAATCATTAAGATCATCTCCTCTTGTAATGGTATATTTGTCCTAGGGTGATAATGTTGTAAGATTTGAGTGAAAAATCTGATTTTCCAAGTGTTGTTATGACGTCCATGGTAGTTTTCAACCCAAATCAGATGTCAAACATCTGACACATTGAGGAAAACAAATGAATGAAATATTTCAAACTCTATGAGAAAACAAAAATAAAAAGAGAACTATTTAAAGAGAAAGGAAGACTCAATATGAATAGGTGATTCCAGTATCTCTACCGGGGCTATGGACGCTTGACTGGCAGTAGAGCAATGTTGTGAGAAAACTAGAGGTATCTCTGTCAGGGCTATGGATGCTTGATTGGCAATGGAGCAATGCCCAGGATATCATTGCATGACAGCTAAAGGGGATCAACTCATGTAGCTCAAATCTTGCACATTGTTGTTCAAAAGATGAAGAAAACTTTACAAAAGACTGGTGCACAATTAAACACACACATAGATTCAAGGCTGGCCATTGTTTGTTTCACATTTGAGATTCTAGCTCAACCTTGCTTACTAAAACTGACCCAATTGGAGTTGTGATGTTTATGAACCAGGAGTTCTGGGTAGCTGAATCCTTCAGTTTCATGAAAATGGTTAAACCATTTTCCCAACCGAGTCGCCATTTGTTATGCCCTACATAACCACCCCATTTTTCATTTGGAATAAAATGGGTCCCCCCTTCTCTTTTGGTTTCTTTGCCTCTGTTGTTTGGTTTGCTTTTGGGAATTCTTCTATTTCTCCATGTTTTATCTTTTGTTCTATCTGATTTGATTTTGGTCTTGTCTCAGCTTGAGTTGGTTTTCTTCTTGCTAAGGATTCAGTGAAATAATCACAAGCAATAATGGATTTCATTATGACATATTTTGTGTTTTATTTTCCCCTGAGTGCTAATGCAGACCTTTCTTTTGCAGGATTAAATCACACACATGATGATATTTGCCAAGGGAGCTCAGTTGGAATGCATTCCTTAGTTCAGTTGGTCACAATTTTCCTCTAAGAAGAAAGTTGGTAAGACCTTGCGGATGTCTTTCCGACTACCAGTGCATTATGTCAATAAGCGTCTAAGTTGCCTATCGGCAAGACCCCAGAGATGTCATGGCGAGTGTAATTCATATGCAGACGTCTATTGGCAAGACATTGATCATCGTTTTAACGACTGAGGAATTCCTATCGGCGAGAGAAATCATCACCGGAATGAGGTCATGGAGTGCTCTCAATGTCTCACCGATCGGCTCATGAGTGAACACTTCAGCGAAACAAGCAGTATTCGGCATGTGATCTTGCCGAAAGCTTCATGTCTCACCGACCACCGAGAAAGATATGCCTTTTGGTGAGAAAATTTCACGGTGGAGTGATGTCTCGGCGAAGTCTTCGGGTCTCGCCGACAAGGCACTGAATGGGAATCTTTCGATGTGAGGTCTTGTAGTCTTGCCAACCCGTTATGTCACGCCGACTTATTGCTTCATCGAGGAGAGAATGGAATTGTCACATCGACAAAAGGTGAACTTTGGGGATTCCTCGGTGAAACATAAGGTGTCTATGGGATGTCTCCCCGACAAGAAGAGGTTACGACGACACAAGTGAAACAAAAGAATTCATATCGGCGTGACTACATAGAGGTCTCCCCAAAATGAAAAGATTGGAAAAAGGTTATGCCTTCGGCATAAAGTCTGGCCAACGTGCTAGAATCTCAGCGACACATAAGGGATATTGCCATAGGTTTTCCCGAAAGAAGAAGGCCCCGAACAAAGTTTCAGTTCTGCGATAATTTTTCCTTCGGCAGGAGGTCTGGCCGATAAGCATGGTGTCTCACCGAGAGTAAATGGGGATTTGGTATGATGTCTCGCCGATCAAGCGGGCTCTTGCCGAAAGAAAATTCAGCCCGGTGGGTCTTGGCGAAGAAGGAAGTCACGCCGAAAGGAAAACGGGACTCGGGTTTGGGGAAGTAAGGATGGACTTGGGGAGATGTCTCCTCGAGTGCAATGGTCTCGCCGAGACAGAGGGGGCTTTGATGAAAGGTCTCAGCGAAACGTAGGAGTCTCAGCGACAGGGCATGAACTCAGGGTAATATCCCCCCGACATAAAGAGGTCTCCCCGACTTGGATGTACTCGCCAAGAGAAGAAGGACTTCGCCATGTGGTCTTACCGAAAGAATGCAGTCTTGCCGATAGGTTTTGCGAGCTCGATATGACTTCTATAGCTCACCAAAATGTCTCACTGATTGACCCATTCCATGCCGATAACTGCTGAAGGATGAAATCACATTGGGGAGACACCTAAGGTGTCTCACCAACATGCGATGTCATTCAGACCACCTTTGACCACCTGAGAAGTTCGCATGGCGTATGCCCAACCAATCAGAGGAAACTAAAAGAGTGACTCATTGGCCTAGTTTGACTAATTGACTATTCCCGTGAAGGAAGTCTGCAGAATGCAGACGACATGTATTCATTCTGAGATCATGAGCTAATGGATCAGCTTGGCTGATGATGTTCAGACCTAAAGGGAGGCCCGATGATGCTTCTAGAAGGCGGTCAACGTGCATAAAGGTCTAGGACATGAAGGAGGCTGAAGGAAAGAAGAACCCATGACTCACAGGGACAGCTGTAGTGACCATTGATGTGGATAGATCAGTATTAATTGTGATATTCTGGAACATTTAAGGCGGCCCCGATGGAGTTCAAAGATGGACACAGAGACAAAAGAATTAATGCTGCAGCTACCAAAAGATCTAAAAGGCTTCTCCTGAGGGCATAAATCCTTCATCAGCATGGACAATAGGGCTTCCCATTGAATGCAGTATTGACTCTCCTCAGAAAGATCTAAGGGCCGACCCTCCTGCAGTTAGGAGATATTTTGTAAAAACCCTAAATAGTATCCAACGCATTCCTTTTTGTACATTCTATATATATGGCATTTTGGCCTCTTTGTAAAGGTTAGACAGTTAAGGTTAGAAAAAAAAGGTTAGATAGTTAAGGTTAGAAAAAAAAAAAGGTTAGATAGTTAAGGTTAGAAAAAAAAAGGTTAGATAGTTAAGGTTAGAAAAAAAAGAAGGGTTATACAGTTAAGGTTAGAAAAAAAAAAAGGTTAGACAGTTAAGGTTAGAAAAAAAAAGGGTTAGAAGTTAAGAGCAACAATAGAGTAGGAATTTTCTGAAGCAGGAGGAGACATAACTGCATCTTGATTCTTTGTAATAGGAGCTTCTTTTGTCTTCTTAGTTGGCAGTTAGATTCAGTAGGAACCAATAATGTATCTTTTCAGTTTTCTCAATATAAATGTAAACAATTCAGAGTCATAGATTTCCTGTACACTGGTGCTTGTGCCAACTTTGTAAATGTTGCTTATCTGTTTCACTAACAATAGAAGCCACCAGATTAAAATCTACTTCAGATTGTGTTTCAGAATGGTGTTTGTCTTGAGTTAATCATTTGATTTGAGAATCTTTCAAGGATTGAGGTATTACTTTAATGTTTTGTTTAAATGATAACTTAAAATCTATTATTTGAATTAGCACTGTGAATGAAAGAGGCTGTGTTTCAATCACAAGTTTACTTTGTTCTGTAGTTTTAGTTAACAAACTCCTTGAAAGATAGTAAGTCTGGTTAAGATAGGTAAATTATCATTCTTTCTATCCCAAAGCTTTGACCTATCTTTTTATTTTTCTTTAAAACCCCTGGTTAGAGTAGGTTTAAATTCATGCTTGATCTTAGAACAATCCAGAAGCTCACACTAGCAGGCCCCTTGAACATTACTGTTACATTGATCACTGAGGGACATCAACACAGTTGAGAACCAACTACAAAGACCTTGGGAGCTAAGATATCCATGTGTTATCTTTCTCTTTTAGGAGAAACAAAATAGTAATATTTTGTTTGCATGTTGTTGTGCTAAAAAACCATCAACAAGGCCAAAGGGGAGAAAAAAGTAAGCATAAGTTCCCCAAGCACATGTAAACGTAGTCTTGTCTTAGTCCTCTAGAGAAATTTTAATTTGGTTATAATCACTGAAACCATCAAGAAATGAGAAGTACTTCTTCCTAGCTAGTGAGTCAAGTACCTGATCTATGAAGGGCAGAGGAAAATGATCTTTCCTAGTAGTTGTATTTAATTCCCTATAGTCTACAAAGACTCTCATTTTCCCACCCTTTTTAGGAACAATTACCAAAGGTGAGACCCATTCACTATCTAAAATTGGATAGATAAAACCTGCATCAAGGAGCTTTTGTAGCTGAACTTTCATTATCTCCCTAAGAGCAGGATTCATACATCTTTGTGGTTGTCGAATGGGTCTATAACCATCATTAATATAAATCATGTGCATACATAAATCATGATCTATTCCCTTCATATCATGGTAATCCCATGCATATGTGACTGAGTGTGCCTGTAGCATTGTTTGCAAAGAATTTTGATGTTCCTCTGTCAAGGCATTATTAATATTAACTTCCTTCCTAGCATGATTTCCAATTCATTTGATGACTCTTGAATTGATGAGAGATCAAGGCTTGGTATGATGGGTAAACATTGTTGAGGTAGTAATGAATGAAATAGCTGTGATATCTCTTTTGTAGATTTGGTGGGTATAATACTTTGCAAGGGGTCTTGTAGGCATATGAGGCAGTCCTGTTACTACAGGCTCCTACCATAGTCATTTTGGATTATGTGAGAAATGAGCTCATCCTCATCCTGGTCATCCAATAAAGGGTTGCACTCTACAGTCATCAGTGTTTGTAGGGATTAGTTATCCTCCTCCCCCTCACCCAATTTGGACCAAATGGTGTGATCAAGGTCCGCATATGGTTGGGTCAGTGGATAAAGAACCAATTTCTTTGTAACTGTCCCATTGGATATTATCATTTTACTAGACCTACAACCTATAAATGCACCAGTTGTTGCCAACCAAGGCCAACCTAGGATGAGTGGATAACCTACAAGATTGACTTTGGGTTGCAACACTATGAAGTTTTTGGGGTATTCCCAAGAATCCAATGTAATGACTAGGTCTTCAATAACCCCCTCAGGCTTAACTATGGACCTATCGGCTAGCTGCAAAATAATTTGTGTGGGCCTGAGTTTTCCCAATTGAAGCAACTGCTTTGTTTCTTTTGTCATGACATTGATGGCTACCCCCAAGTCTATCAAAGTATTCTTAATGAGGGTTCCATTGATCTTAACGTCCACAACTGGACTAACAAGATCTGTATACTTAGGGACTGTAATGTTCCCCAACATAATATCTGCAAGATCTCCCAAGACATGAATTGTTTGTGGATATTTTATTTTCTTGCCTGGTTTCTTAAGACATAGATGCCTTACAGTTTAAGTATAGATAGGGATGTCTTTGATAGCTTGGATAAGTGGAATTTTGATGCTCACATCTTTCAATTTCCCTAAAAGGTCTATCTCAGCCTATGTGTAATGCTTTTACATAGCTAGGTGTTCAGGAAAAGGTAGCTTGGGATTTGAGGTAGTTTGGTGTACTTGATTTGACTCAGGTTCTAAAGATGGTTTATCGGAAGCCTCAACTGCAGGTTCCTCATCCTCCATTTCTGTAATTTGGGGGGATGAAGGTCCAGCAAGTTGTTTTCCTAATCTGAGGTGGAAATCACTCACCTCTACCCAATAAGTGGGGTATTGTATAGATTCATTAGTATAAGCCCATTGAACAGGCTTAGTGTTAGGGTTAGGTGCAGATTGGGTAGGTATCTGTTGTTGCTTGGGTGGCTAGGATGCAAGATTTGATGGAGGCATTAAATCTTGTTGCTATTGTGGAGGAGGGAGCATAGGCTACTGGTAGTTCATATTTTGTTGTTGCCATGGCTAGACTTTCTGTGACCCTAAAAAATTTTCCGTGACCAAGGATTTGGCTATTGGTTCCAATTTGGCTTAGCCTGTGGCCATCGTTGAGGGTTTTTCCATTGGTTTTGGTTTACTTGTCAGTGTTGAGAGTTTCAAGAAGAAATTTTTTGATTCCCAATAGGAAATGATGAATTAAAGCTAAGGGGGTCTTGTGGAATACCTTGTCTCTGCTGCCATGGCCTTGTTTGTGCTATAGAAAAGAGCTTCCCATCATCTCCTTCAATTGGTTTAAAATCAAGCTTCTCAAATTTATCTTGCTAGATACTGGCCACTCTTTTGTATTTACAATTTACTTTTCTTTGCCTGCACCTCGGACAATATTCAATAAGCATAGCCTCATCTTCCTCCTAATTTTTCTTAATGTGGAGAGTATCCAATTGAGTTTCCAAATCACTAATGATATCCTCCTTCATGTTGGATAATAGATTGCTTAGCTTTATTTTTAAAACCCCTCTAGATGATTTACTAATAATTGATGTTCTATCTCCTCTTGGCCTTTTTGTAAAGGTCTTGGAATAATTCCTATAGGCCTTACAAATATTTGAGAATGGTAGCTGAAAAATATCTCCCTAGCCAATGAGGTTTAAGGAATCCATGCAGTCTTCATTAACTCCCCTCAAAAAGACTAAATTGAGAGACTCTTCTTACAACTTGTTCAGAGTGTTTTTCTTTAGAGCAAATTGAAATATTTTCACATAATCTTCTAAAGGCTCATCATCCTTTTGTGTCATTATGAATATATCATCTTTTCTTCTGTCAGGTCCCCTACAATAATCCTGATACTTTTCTAGAAAGAAGGTATTCATAGTTTCCCAGTCAGGAACAACATCCCTTCCCAATCCCATGAACCATCTTAAGGTTGCATCCTTAAGAGTTGTAGGGAAGAGTTTGAGTAGTGAGCCCATGGTAATGCGCCATTCTTTTCTTTCGAGCAGTGAGCCCTTCTGGTAGTGAGTCTATTGTATTCAATTTTTCTATTCATATATATGTGATTTAATCCTCATTGTGGTTTTTCCTTGATTAGGATTTTCCACATAAATCTGGTGTTCTCTTGTGTATGGTTTTGACTGTGTTTATGTTTCATGTGTTTACATTCATGTTGATGCTTAATATGGTTTTAAGGGTTTAAGGCATAAGAGGGCTTGATGGTTTTAATGTGCAATTGATTTAGCCCCCTCTTAGTTGTCTTTTTGTGTCTAAAAATTGGTATCAGAGCTATGGTTCCTTGGAAGAATATTAACCACTTGAGGTAGATCTAAATGGTGCATAAGATGGGTGTCAAAGTGCCTATATTCGATGGAAAAAATTATGCCTTCTGGAAAGCCAAGATGGAAGCATTTGTTGTCTCATTAGGGTTTGGTGTCTCGAAGTCAGTTGAAAATGGATATACAATGCCTACTACTTATCTGGAAAGTGATGATGAGATCAAGGACTATGAGAATAATGGAAAGAAAGGAATGCTATTTTGAGATCACTTTTTGATTTAAAACTTATGACTTGGTGATCAGCCTCAAAACTGCTAAAGAGATCTGGACAAAGTTACAAAGCATTTATGAAGGAGATGATAAGGTCAAGCAAGCAAAGATGTAGAATTTCAAAGCTAAATTTGAAACCCTAAGGATGTCAGAGGATGAAAATATTGTAAGCTACATGATCATGGTGGTTGAAATTTCCAATGCCATCAATGGTCTTGGTGGAAAACTAGAGGAAAGTGAAGTTGTGAAAAAGGTATTGATAACTCTTCCTAAATATTATAGTGCTAAAGTTTTTGCTATTGAGGAAGCTCAAAATTTGGATCAATATAATAGAGATCAAATATTTGGTTATTTAACTAATTTTGAATTAAGAGAGTTTTACAAAGATGCTACAAAAAAGGAGACTGCCTTTAAAGTCATAAAGAAAGAGAAGGATGTTGAATCAAATCTAGATGATCTTGATGAGGTGGAAGAAAATTTTGTAAGGAGATTGAAACAGGGCACTAGAAAATATAGAGGTAAGTCACCCTTCAAATCTTTCAATTGTGGAAATATAGGTCATTATGCTTCGAAATGTCCAATCAAAGTTTTGGATGACAAAAACAAAGATCATAAAGGTAAATTTGTCAAGAAGAGTTATTATGTTAAAAAATATAGTGGTTTATCTGATGATGAGGAATTAGACTATCTAGAAGATGAAAGTGATGAATTCTTGTTCATGGGTTTGAATTTTAGAGCTAATTATACTGATCTCGAAAGATGTGTGAAGGAAATTGGTCCAAAAATTAGTCATTGTATTGAAGGAATAATGTTGACTACTTTTATGCAAGAAAGGAGAGAAACTACTGGATAACTAATAGCGGATGGTCAAATCATATGATAGGTGACAAAAGTAAGTTTTCTAAGCTTGAAAAGTATGATGGTGGTCTTGTTAAGTTTGGTGTTGATACATCTGCTAATATTTGTGGAAAAGGTTCAATTAGTTTTGATGGAAACCATAAGAAAGATGATGTTCTCTATGTCAAGGGTCTCCGACATATTATTCTCAGTGTAAGACAAATGTGTAGTAGGGGACACAATTTGGTATTTTAGGATGATGGTTGTGAAATCAAAAAAGAAACTCTGGAACTTTGGTTGTAGCAGGAACAAGGGAATAAGGAAATGTTTATTAGCTCAAAGGTGGTGGTGTTAAGTGCTTTATGTCATAAATCAATGAAAGTTGGTTATGAAATAGAAGAATGTGTCACATCAATTTTGATAGCCTAGTGAAGATCAACTCTACTCAAGTTGTGAGAGATCTATCAAGGATTACAAATCCTATCAATGCAATTTGCAAAGAGTGTCAAGTTGGAAATCAGACAAAGAAGAGGTTCAAGATCAAGGAATATTTTACTATAGGTCCTTTGGAATTGGTGCATAGAGACCTGCGTGGACCTACTAGAATAAGAAGCTCTCAAGGAGATACGTATTTTATGTTGTTGATAGATGATTACTCTAGAATGACTTGGGAAACTTTTCTAGAAAAAATCAAAAGCTCTAGATAATTTTAAAGTATTTAAATCTATGGTTGAGAATGAAATGGAATTGAAAATCAAGTGCTCGAGGTCTAACATAGGTGGTGGGTTCACCTGCAATGAGTTCAATAGTTTTTGTGAAGATCATGGGATAAAGAGACATTTGTCAACTCCTAGGACTCCTCAATAGAATGGAGTTATGGAGAGGAAGAATAAGACAATTCATGAGGCAACAAAAACCATGATGAAGGAAGAAAATCTACCGGATTTCTATTGGAGAGAAGCTATTCATACTACAGTGTACATTCTTAACATAGGACAAGCAAGATTAAACAATTCAAAAAATCCCTATGAGCTATGGTATGGTAAAACTCCTACTGTGAAATATTTTAGAGTGTTTGTAAGTAAATGTTATATCATGACGTATGAAGAAAAAATAGGAAAGTTTGATGCAAGATCAGATAAGGAATATTCCTTGGATACTCTACAAAGAGTAAGGCATACATGTGTTACAACAAAAGGCTGAAGAAGATAGTTAAGAGTGAAAATGTCAAAGTGGATGAAGAATCACATCAAAGTTCAATGATGATAGAAGGATATGAATCTGATTAACCCCCTTGTAGAGAAGAAGAAAAAGAAGAAGTAAAAGAAAAATAGATGCTAGTAAAAGAGGAAGAAGCTCCAAAAAGGAATCCTAAGATGCTTAAGTATGTGCAGAGAAATCATTTTGAAGATCAAATCATTGGAGATAAGAGAAAAGTTGTGTTAACAAGGAGAAAAGCTACTATGATAGAGGAATAGGTAAAATTTTGTTTACTTTCTAAGGTAGAACCTAAAACAATTTTTGAAGCATGCAAGGATGAGAATTGGATCAAAGCTATGGAAGAAGAGTTGAGGCAGATTGAGAAGAATCAAACATGGGAACTAGTCCCAAGACTAGCAAACAAGAATAGGATAGGAACTAAATGAGTTTTTCAAGAATGAGCTGAATGAGAATGGAGAGGTTGTCAGGAACAAAGATAGGCTTGTGTGTAAAGGATACCACAAGTGGAAGGAATAGAATTTAAAGATAATTTTTCTTCAGTAGCAAGAATGGAAGCCATTAGGATGTTTTGGATTTTGTAGCACATAAAGACTTCAAGGTATATCAGATGGATGTCAAATCTGCATTTTTGAATGGTGCTTTAGAAGAAGAGGTGTCCATTGAACAATTAGAAGGTTTTCAATTGTCAGAGGATGTTGATATGGTTTGCAAGTTGAAGAGAGCATTGTATGGACTCAAACAAGCTCCTAGAGCTTGGTATGCAAGATTGGACAAGTACTTATTATATCAGGGATTCAAAAAGGGTACTACAAACAACAAATTTTACTTCAAGGTTGAGGGAGATCAGATCTTGATTATGGTTATGTATGTTGATGACATAATATTTGGAGAAAATGAAGGAATGTGTAAGAGATTTGCAGAGGATATGCAAAATGAGTTTGAGATGTAAATGTTTGGGGAGGTGAATTTATTCCTTGGTCTATAAATTAGTTAGTCAAAATAAGGTATATTCATTTCACAGTCAAAGTATGTTAAGGAAATGTTGAAGAAGTTTGGAAAGAGGACTCTAAACCAATATGTACTCCCATGGTTATTGGCTGTAAGTTGAGAAAAAATGATGAATCTCCTAAAACAAATTAGAGAAAGTATAGATCAATGATTGGTGGAATGCTATATCTATCTACTACTAGATCAAATATCATGCATGTAGTATGTCTTGTGGAAATATTTAAAGAAGATCCTAGAGAATCACATGTAGTAGCAATAAAAATGATATTTAGATATTTCAAGGGAACTTCAAACTTTGGTTTGTGGTATCCTAGGGATGTTGATTTCTCTTTGAGTGCTTATATAGATTCAGATTGGGCAGGTTGTGCATATGATAGAAGAAGTACAAGTTGAATTGCTTTCTTTCTTGGAAATAGATTAGTGTCTTGGTTAAGCAAGAAGCATGATTTAGTGTTATTATCTAATGCAGAGGAAAAATATACTGCTATAGCATCTTGCTGCACATAGGTGTTGTGGATGAAGCAAACATTGAAAGATATTAGAGTTTCATTTGATGAACATATTTCTATCTTGTGTGATAAGACAAGTACTATCAAAATTTCAAAAAAATTGGCGATGCATTCAAGGACAAAGCATATCTCTATCCGGTATCACTTTCTAAGAGAGAAAATTGCAAATAATGAAGTGAAGTTGGAGTATGTGTCCATAAAGGATCAAGTATCTAAGATATTTTCACAAAGGATCTTCCAAAAGATACTTTTGAGTATCTCAGACATAAGCTAGGGGTTATTGGCCCTCCTTTCAACTAGATGCATAGGTTGGTGCATCTATCCAGGGAGCAATTCAAGACTTATTCTTTTAAATCCTAACAGAGAATCTGTACAGTGGATGTAAAGCTCAAGAAAATTATTGCAGGTCAGTGAAGGTATGTAGAAAGAAGACAATCAAAATTCACCTAAGTGGAGAGTATAGAGAGAGTGAAGAGAATCCGATAGAGAATGCACAAGTTGTGAATGAGTAGAACCCAAACAAAAATTAGAGATATTTATTAGGGTTAACATTCAAGGTGCAAAATAGTGAGGTGTGGAATAGAGAATTGAGTTGTAGAGATAGCAACAAAGATTTGTGCAGTTGCAAATAGGGTTGCAACATTGAATTGTGTTCAATAGAAAAAATTGTATTACTTTGCATTGTAAATTTGATTGGTGGGTGCCATCAGATAACTGGGTAGGTGCTCAGTGTAGGGAGTTGGTGTTTCCTTATAGTGGGTGCTCCTAAAACCAGGGGATTGGCTTCTCCTTAGGTTTGGTGCCCTTAAACTTTGTAATCAAAGATTTCATTATGACGCTGGATTTGAGCAGTAGACTCAAGCAACTTTTGTCACTGTGGTTTTTCCCATCTTGGGTTTTCCACGTATATGATGTGTTATGGGATTTTGTGTGTATGCATGTTTATCTCTCTTCTTGTTTAGTAAATCTGCATAAAGGGCTAAAAGGAATTAGTTTTAATTAATCTATTGATTCACCCCCTTCTTAGTAGATTGTTGTGTTCCATCAAAGATCTATTTTCAAAACATCCCTTGCATTAAGGAATTTGGAGACAAATGAGGATATGATTGAAATTAGTCTATGCATACCCCATAACAACTCCAAACTTGTCACTTTTCAAAATAGGCACTTAACAGGGGTCATATCTTGAGTTTACTCAAAGATATGAGTTCTATTCAGTACCTAACCCTTGGGTTAACACCCTAAGGGTTTAAAAATGATATAACTACATAAAATAAACCTTTTTCCACCCCCTTTTGAATCAAATAAATTAAAATCCCAAATTTCTCTCAAATATAAAATAAATATAAATTAAAATACAACTTAAAGAGTTCAAGACTTAAAAAATTAAAAATAAAATACATTCATGTCTCAAGCCATTTCACATATATCACATTACATTAAGACTATAGTCCCTCCAAATGGACTATAGTTGACATTCACAGGGTTTATCACATTGGGTTCCTTGAAGACCTCCAATTCTATGGCCATGAAATTTATACCTACACACTCAATTTCACACATTAATATATTTAATGAAATTATATAGTCGAAGCGACTTAAGTAAAATATATATATTCACATAAAAAAGTTTCCATTGTTGATTATCAAGGTGAAGAAAGCTTGCAATAAGAACTTAAATAGGTGAATGCAAATCTGAAATAGAAGCCTTAGTGTGAAGAATGAATGAGAGAGAGAGATAGAAGAGTCATAACACATGCAACAACAGATTTACGTGGAGAAACCCCAAAGGGAAAAAAATCCACCACCGAAAGAGAGGCAAGTATATTACTAATATTATGAAATATTACATGAAGAAATAGAATTCTCTTATCATCCCTATAAAATCCTGTAGCACCCTGTTACCTTGCAAACTTGCAAAACTGAATTGAATAACTCTAGCTCAAGACCCCTATTTAAAGAGATTTGTGAGGATGAAAACCACCATGGTTTCACCAAACAATAGGAAGAAATACCTCCTATAAAAACCCATGCCTCCCTTCATGAAATGGTCATGACATCCTAAAAATAGCCTCTTATAGATGCTCTTATAGTTGTCATAAGGCATAACTTATGCATGAGCACCTAGGGTCAAATATAGCATATTTTGTCATAGGAATCTATCCTACTTGTCATAGGGATCTGTCATACTATCATAGCATCTTATGACAACTGTCATACATGTCATAGATGCTCTTACAACATCCTAACAACCTCATTCTAGAAGATTCCAAGTGGGATGCCTAGCTATTTTGTCCTTTTCCTAAATGACAAACGGTAATAGTAACACTACATTTACATTGTCTCTTTCACCACCGTTGGTTAAACGGTTTCACCTCTTATGGGTAAATGTTGAAAACACTTTAGGAGAATAATTAATTAAAGGATTTACAAGGTTGATGGCACCTAAATCCTAACATTCTCCCACTTGACATCATACATTTTAAATTACACCCATAGAGATACAATTACATAGAATTAAGTACAGTGATCAAGGCCCATGGCCTTTCTACACCAAGAGAACTTTTTCGTGGTGACTAGCTTCGTAAGAGGATCTGCAACATTATCCAAAGTGTCAAATTTTTCAATCAAGACCTATCCATTCTCAACCATTTCTCGCACAAAGTGATACTAAACATCAACATGCTTAGTACGAGCATGATACATAGGATTTTTAGCCAAACATATGACACTTTGACTATCACATCCAATCCTCACTATCCTGCAATCAAAACCAATACCATTACCAAGTCTTTGTAACCAAACTGCCTCCTTAGAGGCATGCGTAGCAGCCATATAATTTGCTTCAATGTTGTACAAATCAATTGTAGGTTGCCTTTTACTCATCCAACTTACTGTACCTCCAAACAAAGTAAACACATAGCCACTAGTGGACCTTCGACAAACCAAGTCACCTGCCCAATCTGAATCAACAAAACCCTGTATGTCCAATGACTTATCAACATTTTCAGTACCATGATAAACCAAATAGTAATAAGAAGTTCCTCGCAAATATCTAAATACCCTTTTAACAAAATTCCAATGTTCTTTACCAGGGTTAGACATAAACTTGCTTAGAACTCCCACTGCTTGGGCTATATCTGGTCTAGTACAAACCATTGCATACATTAAACTACCGACAACACTAGCATAAGGAACTTTAGAGATTTCATCAATATCATCATCCAATTTAGGACACATGTCTAAACTTAACTTAGTACCAACAGGAAATGGAATATTTACTGGTTTATAGTCCTGCATATTAAACCTCTGCAAAATAGTGTTAACATACTTACTGTGACTTAACCAAAGCTTTTTGTGAACTTGATCCCTAATGATTTCCATCCCAAGAATATATTTAGCAGCCCCTAAATATTTCATATCAAATGTGCTAGAAAGCTGAGTTTTAAGTTCCCTAATCATTGCCTTATTGTTACCAATGAACAACATATCATCCACATATAAGACAATAATCAGTATCTGATCATCAATAACTTTAAAATAAACACAGTGATCCTCTTCACTTCTAACAAAACCCATCTTTAATGCAAAAGCATCAAACTTCTGGTACCACATCCTAGGTGATTGTTTCAAACCATATAGAGACCGTTTTAACCTACAAACCAAGTGTTCTTTTCCTTTCACAACAAAACCATCAAGCTGTTGCATATAAATTTCTTCCTCGAGATGCCCATGCAAGAAAGCAGTTTTAACATCCATTTGTTCTATTTATAAATCATAAGCAACAAAAATGGATAAAAGGAATCTAATAGAAGTTAACTTAGCAACATGAGAGAATATTTCACCAAAATCAACTCCCTCTCTCTAGGAGTAGCCCTTGGCCGCTAATCTGGCCTTGTACTGTTCCAACTTACTGTTTGCACCAAATTTCTTTTTATATACCCACTTACAACCAATGGCCTTTCTTCCTTTGGGAAAACTAAAAAGATCCCAGGTTTCACAATTTTTCAAAGACATCATCTCATCCTGCATGGGCTACATCCAAGACTCACATTCTTCTAAAGAGAGAGCGCCGCTGAAAGATCTAGGTTCATCATCAGTACATATCAAAGCAAATTTACAACGAAAATCAAGTGGGCTATAGCTGTCAACTAGATTTTGTTGTCTTGTGGACCTTCTCAAAGGTGGAGTAAGAGATTCCTCCTCATGTTCATCCTCATTGTTTTCAACTTCTTTTGTTACAAAAAATTCTTCATAACTCTCTTCTTCTTCTCCATCTTCTTGTCCATCTATCTGTTCTTCCACATGTGCATCTTCTTACTTAGTTTCAAAATGCACCGTTTTTTATTTTTCCTTTGGTTGCTCATCTTCAGAGTTAGCTCTAAATTCCCTAAAAATAACATCTCTAGAAAATATCATCTTTCGTGTTAATGGATTCCAAAGTTTATAACCTTTAATATTTTCACCATAACCTACAAAGATGCATTTCTGAGATTTGGGATCCAATTTAGACCGCTTCTCTTTAGGCACATGAACAAAAGCCTCACAACCAAAGACCCTTAAATGTAAAACTGGAGGATTTTTACCCAACCACATTTCATAAGGTGTTTTATCAACAAGAGCTTTACAAGGAGATTTGTTAATTAAATAACAAGCAGTACCAACAACTTTTGCCCAAAAACATTTATCTAACTTAGCACTACTTAACATGCTCCTAGCTCTTTCCATTAATGTACAATTCATTCTTTCTGCTACCCCATTTTGTTGGGTGTGTAAGGTGTAGTATTTTGCCTAAAAATTCCTGCATGTTTGCAAAACTCATCAAATTCCTTAGAACAATATTCACCCCCATTGTCAGATCTCAATACTTTTATCTTATAATTTGTTTGCTTTTCAACCAAAGCCTTAAATTCCTTAAATTTGGTGAAAACTTCAGATTTTGTATGCATAAAATAAATCCAAGTATATCTTGAGTAATCATCAATGAAGGAAACATAATAACGTGATCTACTCAAAGAATTTGTATCCACTGGACCACATACATCCGAATGAATTAGTTCTAACAATCCATTAGCTTTATTAGTTCCTTTAGGAAATGATGACCTGTTTTGTCTACCAAACACACAATGCTCACATAAATCATTTTTACCAACAGGATAATCAGAAATACCATCTACTAGTTTCTTATCAAGTATGGTCCTAAGACCTTTTTCACCAATGTGACCCAATCTATGGTGCCACAACATGCATGCATTTTCAGTGCTAGTTACAAAAGAGGAGTTACAAAAAGTAGAGGCATGTAATGTAAACAGATTCCCTGTACGAGATCCTTTAGCAACCACTAAAATTCCCCTTACCATCCCGCAACCAGACTTGTCAAATGTCACATTCATTCCAGAATCATTCAACTTGGAAACCGAAATTAAACTTTTTGTAAGTCCTAGAATATGTAAAACATCATCAAGGATTTTAACCCTCCCATCACTGAAACACAAATTTACCTTTCCTTTACCGACAATATTTTGTGAGTTGTTGTCACCCATGAAGACCTCTCCTCCATCATATTCTTTGTATGTAGAAAACCACTCCTTGTGAGGAGTCATATGGAAGGAAGCACCTGAATCAATAAGCCAAGCATCATTGCAAACTGTGTTAGCTGAAATAATCAAAGCATCAAAATCACTGTTATCAGAGGACTTTTTCGTGAAGGAATCTGTTTTCATTTTCTTATTTCTACATTCCTTCTTCACATGTCCCCGTTTACCACAGTTCCAACACTTCACTCTGCTCTTTCCAGGGGTCTTAGATCGTCCTTTAGACTTATCCTTCTTCTTATCCCCTTTAGGCCCTTTCTCCTTGGGCCTACCTCGCACATGCAAGGCATCTTGGGAGCCACTATGCATGGTCTTCCTCCTCATCTCCTCTAAAAGAATTATGGGAATAACATTATCCATCTTAGGTTCTGCACCACCACTTGTTATAACCATAATTAAATTTTCCCAAGATTCAGGCAAAGAGAAAATTGATAGAATACATTTATCCTCATCTTCTATTTTAACATCAATAGATGCAAGCTAACTTATAATCAAATTAAAAGCATTCAAATGTTCAGCAATAGAATCATCATTCTTCATCTTTAATGAATATAAACATCTTTTGAGATACAACTTGTTAGACAAACTCTTAGTTTGATAGATTTCACCTATCTTCCTCCAAAGCTTGTATGTCGTGTCTTCTGAAGAGACATTCAGGAGGACAAAATTAGTGAGACACAACCAAATGGTCCCTTGAGCCTTCTTGTCTAACTTCTTCCAATCTTCATCTGACAAGGTTGAAGTAGATGGCTTCTTATCAACTGAAACTGGTAACCACTGATCTCTCTCCTCAAGGAGATCCTCCACTTTCAACTTCCACATCTTGTAACTAGTGCCATTGAACTTCTAAATATCTTGACGAGAGGTGGAGGCCATGGTATACAATCTTTCACAAATATGCAAAACTCACAACACAAAAGCTCCCACTGTAGCAAAAACCTTCAACACTTTAAAAGGAAAGCGTCCCTTCCTTAACATAACTGTTAGCTCTGATACCAAATGTTGATTATCAAGGTGAAGAAAGCTTGCAATATGAACTTAAATAGGTGAATGCAAATATGAAATAGAAGCCTTAGTGTGAAGAAAGAATGAGAGAGCGAGATAGAAGAATCATAACACATGCAACAACAAATTTACGTGGAGAAAACCCAAAGGGAAAAAACTCCAACACCGAAAGAGAAGCAAGTATATTACTAATATTATGAAATATTACATGTAGCAATAGACTTCTCTTATCATCCCTGTAAAATCCTGCAGCACCCTATTACCTTGCAAACTTGCAAAACTGAATTAAATAACTCTAGCTCAAGGCCCCTATTTAAAGAGATTTGTGAGGATGAAAACCACCATGGTTTCACCAAACAATAGGCAGCAATACCACCTAGAAAACCCCATGCATCCCTTCATGAAATGGTCATGACATCCTAAAAATAGCCTCTTACAGATGCTCTTACAACTGTCATAAGGCATAACTTATGCATGAGCACCTGGGGTCAAGATAGCATATTTTTTCATAGGAATCTGTCATACTTGTCATAGGAATCTGTCATACTGTCATAGCATCTTATGACAAATGTCATACATGTCATAGATGCTCTTACAACATCCTAACAACCTCATTCTAGAAGATTCCAAGTGGGACGCCTAGTTATTTTGTCCTTTTCCTAAATGACAAACGGTAATGGTAACACTACATTTACATTGTCTCTTTCACCACCGTTGGTTAAACGGTTTCACCTCTTATGGGTAAATGTTGAAAACACTTTAGGAGAATAATTAATTAAAGGATTTACAAGGTTGATGCCACCTAAATCCTAACATCCATCAAACATTTTTAAATCACACCAAAATACCAATTCACAATTATCACAGTCCCATATATTCATAATCATTGAATTCACCTAATAACGTTTATTAAATTTTCATAAAGTGACACTAATTATAATTTCATAATTTTACTCATCCCAATATTGCAATTAACATTTATATCACAATTATCATTTCATCATCATACCATCAATTATTTATCAATTCTACTCATGCATCAATAATCATCAATAACCTCAAACATAAAGTCTAAAATTCAAATCATCATAATGCAAAATCAAACATAAAGTCTAATGTCTAAATCATCATAATACAAATAACATCATAAAGTATCAGTATTAATCTAAACGTAATGTCTAATAATCAACATGAGAATAACAAATTGTGTCAATCTAAAAGGAAATAAAGTAGCATAATCTAGAATCAACGAGTGGGCCTCACATGGATTATGTGAAAAGAGGAACAAAGAGAGGAAGAATGGAAGATGGAAGAGACATAAAATTTCAAAGAAAGGTGAGAAATAATGTTCAGGTGGATAAGGTAGAGAGATGAATTCAGGATGAGCATGCCATTTACAAATGTTTGAGTTTCACTCATGTAACATTTTTAATCTACCATGGGTGTTTGATGCAGGAGCATCCATGGTTGCATGCAATCTAGCATCAACCAAAAGATTAAAACTTTGATGTGACATTGTTTGAATAATGTTTTGAGTAAAAAGTTGTTTATCTTAATCCAAAAATAAAAATTTAATTAATTGGAAAATTTTTGTTGCAAATGATGTAGTGGGAGATAATGCTGGAAATATAATTTTAATGTTTGAAATGACAAAAATAAACTTGGCTGTGGGTTTTCTGGGAGTTACAAAATGTTGTAGGTCATTTAAAATTCCTCATCAAGTATAGGCAAAAGTGGGATGCCCATGTTGTGTTGGCAGAGAATTTTTCAAAACGGGCTCCGAGTTGTGAGGAGTGGAGAATCTCAGTTGTCAGGCTATTCAAGGCTTTTCTTCCTGGGAGTGGTTTGAACATACCTAGGAGGATTTAATATTTTATTTGATGATTTAATTTTTTTCCCAGTTGGGCACGGAAGAGGAGTTACAAGATTGATGAAGATAGTGGTTTCCAGAGGAGGTGATTTTGGCAAATTTGTTTTGACTCATTTTTTTTAGAATGTGGTGTGTGGGAAGTTGGGCGTAGCTTTTCCTGGGAGAGGTGTGGAGACATTTTTGTTCCATGTTGGGGGTGAAATACTACAAAAAATAAGTTTGAAAGATTGCAAGAACATTGTGCTATTGATTTTTCAAAAGATGGTTGTAGGCAAGAGAAGAATGAAGTTGTAGGAAGAAGTGGGAATGAAGAAGACTCACCTGTGAATGATTTTGTAGTTTGTATTAGACCTTTGAATCTGATTTTTGATGTTTTCCTTCAGTCCAAAGGGCTTTAAATATTGTATTTTCATTTTTTTCATAATTCCATTTGTTATAGGAGACTTTAAACAATAGAAACATTCTTACTTGTTGTTGATTCTTGCATTTTTCAAATCATTTTCTAAAATTGTTTCTTGTGAGAGTGAAGTGTGTTGAGAGTTGAAGGAAATCTCTTGCATCATTATAAGTGGCAAGACTGATATAGAAGAGGTGAAAATAGATCAATGGAAGGACCATATTACCTTAGTGAAAAATAAGCTACATTTCATAGTCATTCCAAAGAATGAACATGACTAGATATGGTTGGTCACCCTTAACCCAATTTTATACTCACTAAATTTTCTTGTTAAATCATACAACTTATAATAGCCAATCAATTAGAGGTGGATGGAAAGTCTATTAGGTTAAAATATAATAAATTCTCAAAAGGTTGAAATCATTAAAATTTAGTTTTGCAAGGTAGAAACTAAAAAGAAGGGCTAACAATCCCTATGTGATTTGAACATCAATATTGGGTAAAGCAGGATAAATGTACTATATTGCAACACATTATATCACACTTTTATAATATGAAATATGTTGACATGTTTATAGATCTCTCTAAGTTGCAATATTTTATATATTCCTAAATAATTCAGTGATCAACTTCTTAAGCCCCATTTTATCTACAAATAATCATTACTAATTTTTAATTTCTAATGTACACAAGTTTCCGCTAAGATTGCATCTATAATATAATTAATATAATTAATTAAGTTGTCATAAAATATTTTTAAATTCAAATAGGACCATGTCAACATTTCTCAAATTTACCAAACTTGTTGCCCAATAATCTCATAAACTATGGAAGAAACTACAAACATCTATTACTAAGATATTTGTTAATCCATAACTATGTGATTGACCTAATATATATCATCATAACAACTAACATATTTATTGCATAGATTCAACTATCAACACATTGACTACACTTTCTAATAGTGTAAACATTAATTAAATAAAGAAGACAGAAAAGCCATTATACATGAAATAAGGAAAAAATGTCATTGTGTATTCACAAAGTTCAACAAAGCCATAAGAAAACTTGAAACCGTATACTCACTAACCAAGGTTATGATCAATACTCCCCCTACAATATAGTAATTCTAGTCATCTTCTAGTTCCTAAATCTTAATTTCACCAGTCTATTAAAACAGTGTGGCATATAGGTGCATAGTCAAAAACTTGTCAAGATTATTGTGTATATATCTCTTTTAAGGAAAAAACCAAATCAATTATCCAATGATTGGGTGTGGTCATAAGTGGGATGCCTAGACAATGTAAATTGGAATTGTCATGATGTTGCACTTGCCTCAATCTCTTTCTTACTGTTGAATGTTCCTTTATTAACTCTACCATTGACGAGGTCATAATGCCATGGTGGGAATTGGAATCTCATGAATTTCCATTTATAAATTAAGCTTTATTTTCAGTGCATAGGGACTGATTTGATGATTAATGATGAGTCACCAAACAATAGGTTCTCATTGATGAGCTCATACATCTAATTTTCAAATCATCCATAACAATGATTTTTTTAAAAGCACCAAAGCTCATTATATTTCCTTTAATCCCTTAAGTATTCCAATCCTTCACTTTCATATGCATTGATCTCGATGCAAGTTATCAATTGTACTCATTTCTTTATTTTATGATTTCTTAGGAAAAAAAGGGATCTAACTAACAAAATTGCAATTTTATCCTCCAAGTGATCAAGATTATGTTCCCATTGATCCTTGAAAACTTTAATTTCATTCTCAACATCATCTAAATCCATCCCAGATAACTTATAGCCTTGAAATTTCTATAGCTACTACAACCTATAGGATAAGACCATACATAACACAATTTCAATTGACCCAATCAATAATTTCAAGTATTAATTTACCAACATATAGAGTGTATTCATGTCAAATTTAAGTCTAACTACCTAGAAGCATGGTTCAAAAGGCCATCACACAAAGAACACATGCACAAAAATTAAGTATGTACTTTCAAGCATTAGTGAATGGGTTGGCTTAACCAACACACTCTAAGCGCTGACTTCCTGGGTGCTGTGTAATGTGGGCCCCTTTTAACTTCACCTTTTTTTAGACCTACCCTTTTCTTAGTTCCATAGCAATTATCTGTCACATAAAAAAACCGCAGAGTTTGTGAGTCATGACCATCATGTGGTTTTCAAGTGTATGCAAAATGGCTTGCGTGGCTTTAGATGCACAAAAAATCTAGTGTACCATAAATGTATTTATGTTGGAAAACTTTACGATAGCATTAAATATAATTTTATGATTTATTAAATAAAATAAATAGCGTTTATTTTTCTATTCTTTTTGTTTTTATGATTTAAGCAAATAAAATAACTTTTAATTAGTTAAATAAAAATAAATAAAATTTATTAATAATTTTTTTTTTTTATGAATATGTTTGTGATTAGGGGTAAAACAGGTTTTGAATGGACCCAAAAACATTTACAATAAGGTTTTTTAGGGACTTGAAACCCTATCATAACAATGAATGCTGTCAAATGGTAAACCATAGACAACCAATAGCCAAACTACAATAGTTAAAGAGAAAATGAGAATGAAAAACTAACTACAACTAAATAAGGCCAAAGCCTCAAATCATACCAACTCATGAAAAACAACAATCTTGAGCACCAAACAAAGAAAATTCCTTAAGCTAGATAAAACATACAATCACCACTACCTGAATTAGTTAGGAAACAACAAATAAACTGCTCAAAAAAATAGTTCCTAAACTAGAAGTCCACAACAAGCCAACCACTCAAAACAACACTTTCTGACACATGAAGAACAACAACCCTCTCATGTAAACTCAAACTCCACCTATATAGGATCCAACTCCACCTCAAAAGGAACTACAAGAGAGAACACCAACTGGAGAATCGTAAGCCACCCACCATACCCATAGAGAAAATCTTCACCTCAATAGAAGGTATCGCCACCTCAAAAGGAGAATCAAACTATGAAAACAGTAGGAGAGACAACAAACCAACGAAAAGGGAAACCATAGCATCCCTCAACAAAACGAGCATCTGGGTCTTCAAAGAAATCACATGGTACACCCCAACCATCAACAAATAAACTAAAAAAAAAACAACCAACACTCCCATGACCGCCTTCAACAAGGAAATCATAAGAGACATAAGAGACCCCCTACCAATAGCCAACGTAACCTCAACCTCATCCATGAACACCTCCACCTCAAAAGGAACCACCATCAATGAAAGAAGAAAGAGAAAAATAGAAGCTAAGGCAACATGAACTCCCTTCAACACCGAGCAACATTGGGACAAAAGAAAAATCTTTGATAAGGGCACAGTCAAAAGAGACAAGGGACAAGAAGCCTCACCAAACCTAACAAATCCATGATACAACAAATAACCATCCAATAGTAGAAATCCATTTCCCATTGAACCTCTTCGCAACAACAAAGTGACAAACAACTAGAAAACAACAAGTAGGGACGACACAAATGTCAGAATCCCAAGAAGAAAACTCTCACCATCCAAGAGAGCCAAAGAAGCAACAAAAATCAAACAAACCAAGCAAATGCAAGGGGTAATCCACCAATTAGGCAATCCACAACATCAGTAAGGATAGAAAACAACCACCCCACATCAACCTCAACAACAAAATAATCTTTAAGAACAATCATCAAGAGGCCATAAACCCCCACAACGTCCTCAATTGGAAACGGGCACTACAAAAGGACAACACCAAAGAGCAAAGGAAACAACCCCCCCATAAACTACAATGAATCACCTAAAGGGAGAAACCATTTAGTGCGAAGCAACCAAAAATATTGCCAAGAAACACCATGCAACCATCCATAGGCCAACAACACGAAGAACCTAGAGCTGAACAAACCAAACAAAAGCAAGGGGGACTCCCTTCACTAGCCAAGCCATCAAGAGCAACATTAGGGATAGCAAACAACCACCCCTCATTAGCCTCAACAATAAAATAATCTTGAAGCACAACCATCAAGAGGCTAAATACCCCCACGGCCTCCTCAGTCGGCCAGGGACACTGCAAAGGATGACACCAGAGAGCAAAGGAAACAACCCCCCCCCCCCCCCCACAAACTTCAATAGCTCACCCAAAGGGAGAAGCCATTCGATGTCAAGTAGCTAAGCACCACGTGACCAACCATAAGCCAATAGCATGGAGAACCCAACACAACAATCGCGAAGTAACCAAAACCCAACAACCTACCACCAATGCCCAACAACACAACATCAACATCGTTTGGTTTAGACTCTCCATCGCCCTCTCCCTTCAAATATTTCAAACACCCACTCCCACCTCTCTTCCCACTCTCCATTTTTCACTTTTAAGATTATTTTTATGAATATGTTTATATATATGCAAAATTTAAATTATTATTAAAAATTGATATTTTTATACATATATAAATAATTATGTCGAAGGGTGAAGCTCTTAATAAAAACTTCTATTTTAAAACATTTGGTTACATGCTTTTTAAAACATAGTATATTAAAATATTTAAAAAAAATAAAATAATTGAAAAATGAATGATATTTTTTAACATAAAATTAAAATTTACATCCAAAAGTAAAACAATTCTTCTTAAACCAAAAATTGAATAAATTAAACTAAATCACTATTATGTAAATATAAATTGTTCTTCCAATAAAAATAAAATTAATAATATAAATAAAATAAATTTGAAATAGTCGTAAAATAAAATATAATTAAAAACAACATAAATAAAATAAAATAATCCCTAAATAATTCTATTAATTTAAATCAAATAACTCTTAAAGTAAATAAAATAATTCAATTTCAATATCTCTAAGTGTTTTTTAGATAGATATACTTAAGATATCTATACTACTATATGTATGTTAAATTTAGTATAAATTAATAAAATGATATATCTATAATTTGCTATAAATTAATAATTAAAAATTGTGTTTAATTTTGTGGATTAATGGATTTTGATATTAAATGTCAATTTATGAGTAATTATAATGAATAAGGATATTTAATTTTATGATTAGGGAATGAATGTCATTTGATAAAGATAAATTTAATCTTAATTAGTTAAACCATATACTTTTGGTTTAGTGTAATTTAGTACAAACTAATAATTAAGAGTTGTGTGTAATTTTGTTGATTATTGTATTTTCATATTAAATGCTAAGTTATGAAATTAAATATAGTGGGTAGAGATACTTGCTCTATGATTGAATAATGAATGTCATTTGATAAAGAATATGTTCTTGACCTATCAAAACTTCTTTTTTTTGTGAGTGAAATGCATTGAATGGTCTCCTAAATCTCTATGATGTCGCCAATTTTGACTTTATGGGTTCGTGTCTACTCTAAAGTCATGCATTTATTCTATGTGCATGGATTTGACCTTGCTTACTGTGTATTTCTACTCTATAACTTACTCGAATGATATTTGTTTTCTTTGCTCTTTTCTAATATTTGGAGACTCCTAATATTTAGAAATACCTTGGAAAGATTATCATCATATCAAAATGAAACATTTTCACCCAGGTCAACTCCAAATATGTCTGTAAAAGATCAAAGACATGTAGCATTTAAAAATACTCATGGAATGATTGTCACTATATTGCAAGGGGACATGTTCACCTAGGTCAAACCCAAAGTCTATAGGCAAGCACCAAAGAATGATACATTTAAATTTGTTGTTTCTTTTGATGCACCAAATGTAAAGTGTTTTGTTATTAATAATGCTAAGAGACATAATTATAGTTAAAAAGGAATGAGTTGTAACGATGTTAGTATTTTAATAAAATCCATTTAACTTCAATTTAATAGCCATTTACAAGTCAAATAATTAATATTTAATAATAAATGTAATCATTATTAAATAGCAAAAAAAAAAATATGAGTATATTATTTGTTTTATTGCTATCAAAAATAAAATAGTTCTTAATATAAAAGTTAAAGTAAACTAGCATACCTATCTTTTAAAAAATCTAATACATTTAACAGGTGCTTAGAGAATAATATCTCTTGACATATTTTACATAGATTTTTTAAAGATAGGTATGCTAGTTTTATTTCCTTAAGAGTTATTTTATTTTATTTTATTTTATTTACTTAATAACTATTTTATAGTTAATTTACTTAAGAGTTATTGTATAGTTATAATTTAAAAATATACATGTCAGCGATTTTTAGGTTTTGTTTACATGTTCACATCATTATACTACACCTTTTTTGCCATTGTAGTTACACCTCTTGGTATAATACTTTATTTTTTATTTATTTTTTGAAATATTAAAAACAAATTCTTCAATTATAAATAACAATGCATAAAATAAAATTATTTCTAACTAAATGTTAAAATAAATAGTGTTTATTCCCTTTCTTATCTCTCTACTTAATTATTATTTGTTTATATGTCCATGCATCTATTTAAAAGTTTAGATAGATATTAAAAATAATATTTATATAAAAAAATGAAGTAAAAGTTAAAATGAGTGATTTGTTTCCATTCATCTTTTTGAAAACTTTGATTCTACTTGATATAAGCTCAGTGTTGATGAAATAAATAATTTTAGTTATACAAGTAATGTTTGATTAATATTGAACTATAGGTTCCCTTAGGACATGTCAAGTCTTCATACACCTATTCATTTTAGGATTAAAGGAAAAAGCCCTCAATTTGTGAGCAAGATTTTCCCACTTGCTAGTTGTTACTAATAATGATAAGTTAGTTTTTCATTTATGTGCTTAGTTCAGACATTGCAAGTTGAGAAGGTTTAATAGTTGATTCAAATCATTCCCTTCTTTTGTCACAATTATTTTAATCTCTTTCTCGATGTTTCATCCAAGTTTTAGTTTTTACATTGCCCTAAAATTCTCATCAACAATCCAAAACTATCCCCTCTATTTGTTAATTCCACTATAGAGTTAAAAATCTAGTATCACAATTCTTCAAGGCAATTCAAATGCCGCATTTTTTAATGTATTTAAATCTAACTACTACATTGTATTATAAGCTTAGTTATAACACATGATTTCATAGCAAAATTTGTTAATAAATTTACATAACCCATATTTCTTAAGATAACTCACAAATGCCTATCAAATTTTAATACAATAATATTTCAAAACCATTATTTTACTCGTAGATATCTTATCTCATTTTAGTTACAAATGCTCACATTTCAACACAAAATTAAGAAACAATCCCTGGACATTTCAAAGATTTTTCAAATTCTAAGAACATCAACATATGATATTATTATATTATTTTCTTAATTAATTTTCTTGAACTCTTGAAATATGAAAAATAATTATATTAATTTGAAACTAAAGGAAATTTTCAAATAAATATTATCACATTTAACATCAATCCACCTCTACTCAATATTAAATATACAATAATAATAAAAAATTATAATCACATAGTTTTACACTAGATTTCCTTTTAAGTTGGTAGAATGTTGAAAAAAACGTAACTCAAGAGGGTAAGTCAATATATTTTCCATAGTATTTAGAAACATGTACACCACAAAAAGGTCAAACCATATGCATAAGACTTGACAACATATAAACATGCACTCTCTTGTTTCATCTACATGTTATGGTGATATAATACTCAAGCACGAGCCTCAAAAAGGGTAACTCAACTCTAATTATACCCTCAAGGTATAAGATTTCATATATGCACAAAACTTAGTTTGTATAGTACAAATCATCATACCTCTAAAAATATAATTTAATATCATAAACTCAAATCTTATGCCCACAATTTTTTTTTAGGTTATAGAGACATACTTATGGACTAAGACAATCCATTTTCAAACTTTTATTTTAACCCTTTCATGATCACACAAAGGGATCCAAAGGTTAACTCAAGAAATACTTCTCACATTAACTATTTAAAGCTACAAATATAAAGCTCAAACAAGATAATAATCTCCCAAAATAATTGAAATTGATTTCTCCTTATAAAGATTTCTAAGATATTAGAATTCACCAATTTAGTGGTATTTATTGAACAAACGTGACAAGACAATACATATGCATAGTAGTTTGCATATTCTTTTGTAATGAAACATTAACACTTACGACCACAATAGATCGTCAATGAAAATTGTCTAATATACAATAATGAATATTCATTAATATTATAATAACACGAGATATATCTAAAGGTAATAATAATATTCTAATTTCAAAAGCCTAAAATTCCACTAAACTATACTTGCAATAGAAGACCATAATACCTACATTTCAAAGAAAGACTATGAGACATAGGTTTGGAATAACAACTCATTGTTAATTTATGAATTTCTCAAAAAGAAACTAATGTTTTAGTGTCAAGATTCAAACCTTAAACACCATAATGCTTATAATGAATTCTATTGCTCCCAATAAAACACTATGATGTTTAGGATTTGAATCATGACACTAAACCATTGGTTTCTTTTAGTGAAATTTATAAAGTAACAATTAACTATTATTCCAAATCCATGTCTCACAAGTTTTGTTTGAAATGTAGGTATTACAAGTCTACTATTACAAGTGTAACTTAGTGGCATTTTACGCTTTTGAATTCAAGATATTATTATTATCTTTAGACATCTTTTCTAGTGTTATTATATATATATATTTGATCCATAAGAGTCATTAAATTTATTAATAATAAAAGGTGATGTTTACAACATCGAACAGAGCAAGAAAATGTTGCCCCTACAACCAAAATGCCCCCAACGCCAAAGTACTGAACTTGACCTAGACTATCAGTCATACAAAGAAGAGAAACAAACTAATACCCGCAACCCTACAACCACCACCAACCAACACATAAAACACCACCTGCATATAAGGTTGCCATACGCGGGATATATAGAGCCAAGCATAACAAAAGACTAAACCCCAAAAAACTTGTTACCACCCCAAACCCGCTAGTCACAGAAAACCATTTAGTTTAGCAAAGTGCTCAAAATTTGTGATCCACTCGACGTTCTGCACTGCCTTGAGGCCAAAAAATTTCTTCATGTAGTCCATAGCCACTGCAATGACCATACGACGCTTCAGAAGCGCCGACCCCTTTAAGTCGAGAAGAAAGGGGTAAATTTTGATTGCATCATCTGAATTTTTCACTGACACCCAATGACTAGAACGCGGAATCCCCTTCCCCTCAACAACTAGCCTCAACAAATCATCCACACCCACTAGCAAATCACTTTGAAAAACTTTCTCCAACAACACTCTCGCCTCCGCCTTCGACACTCGACTATCTAGAAGAGACGCCAAAAATTGAGAGGTAATGCTTGTATTGTCCCTGCCATACTCACTCTTGTGCAAATGGCCAAGACTGAGAACCATCTTCACCGCCACAATCAACAAGGAATCAATATTATTCATATTCCTTTTGAGACGCTGGTCCGACACCTCTCAGAAAGACATTTTGCGGTTTTAGCTCCCAGCAAAATCGGCGTGTCCACTTCGAAGCACACCAAACCATCCATTGAAACCTCTATTATAAACCTTGATCGCCCTGCCATCACAGACGCTGAATACTACCCAATTAAGCCAGGCTTGCAAACAAAACAAACCAGACAAGACAAGCCAAGTTTCACATTGGGGTCTCCACGCTTGACACAACAACATTTAATGAAAACTAACTCCAGACTAGAAATCATTAATCAATACTGCTCTCTAGGAGAAATGAATGCTAATCTCTTCACACAAGAGAAGCCGTCCTTCCCCACAAAATCCATTCAATGAAATCAATAAAAGGTCCCATCACCTACAACAGATGTACTAACAAACTGCCACCGTATCGCCACTCCATACCTAGTTTTGAGAGCATGATTTAAACAAAAGACACCTGCCCATCCATCTATGCAAGGGACAAACTCAAAATCCTCCAAGGTGGACAATACGAAGAAACGACCACCTCAACCAACACCCCCTCCATTCACCCACAACCAAACTTACCTCCACCTAAGCAATCTAGCTGATGCCCTCTGCCAACTTGGAGGGCCGCCCACCCAACCACCCACTAGTTTTATTATATTATTAATGCAAGTTCATTATCATTATAAATTAGACCTTTCATTGATTAAATTTTTCTTTATAAAAAAACACTCACTCTCTAACCATAAAATTAAATATCCCTATCCATTATATTTACTCATAATTTAACATTAATATCAAAATACATTAATCCACAAAATTAATTGCAAGTTTTATGTTTTTTTTAATTTTTAATTTTTAGATTGTAGGAATCGATCGGGTATCTGTCCCCCTATAAACTGCAATGCATCTGGTAAACTTTTTTCACGTGATCAGTGGCGCTAGTGCGACACGCCCTCCGGTACCACGGGTTTGGGGAGAGATTAGACCTCGTGACCACTTGCCTGCAACAGGATGCTTTAGCCAATTGAGCTAGGCCCCCCACCCCAATGCAAGTTTTAAATAATTTAATTATACTAAATTATAAATATAAAATTTATTAATCTAAACTAAATTTAACAAAAAATTATTTTCCTTTATACATATATTATTTATATACGTAGAAAAACATATATTTTAATAATAATTTAAATTACTATCTACATAAAAACATACTAATAAATAAAAAATTATTAATAAATTTTATTTATTTTTGCTTAACCAATTAAAATTTATTTTATTTATTTAATCATAAACCAAAAAATAAATAGAACATACATACTATTTAGTGTATTTAATAATATATACATTTTAAAAAATCATAAATTTAGTTAATGCAAGTATTATTATTTTCTAACATAAATATACATTTGAAATTGATTAAAGAAATACTTCATGAAATCTTTGAACCCTTTTTCCTCCATATTAAAATCAAACTCTTACATACACTTACATTACAAAAAGTGCATTTGAAACTGCACCAAGCTATTCTGCAAACCCTTCAAAACCGTGATGGTCGTGGCTCATCAATTCTGTGATTTATTTAATAGTTGATTAAGAAAACTGCGCGATTAATTGCCATGAAATAGAACTAAGAAAAATATAAGGTTAAGAAAATTGGGAAAAAGGTGAAGTTAAGAGGGGCCCACATGACACAACACTCAATCAGTCAACGCTTAGAGTGTGTTGGTTGAGGCCAATCTTAGTGAATAGGTGCTCGACAAGAAATTAATGTCTTTGAACTTTTCAAGGCCTCCCTGATATTTATTGAATTGTAATGGAGAGAAGCAACATTTGAAGTCTATTTTCATCCCTTCAGATGCCATTCAAGAGAGTTGAATTTTAATTGCCTTTGGGTATCCTAGTGTGCAAATACTGATAAAGCAAAGTGTTTTTTCTTACAAACAATTTTTTTCATGTAAATTATAGGTGAATTTTTTTTTCAATCAATTATACAATGCAAGATACATTTTATTTTGAGGTCACTTTGTATGAGACTGACCAAGTAGATTGAATGGAGGTGGAAGAAGAATGTTGTGTTAATGGTGTAGACAAAGCGATTACAATGATAGTTTTTTTGAGAGCAAATGTAAGAATTATCAATACTATATGAGTTATGAAAGAAGCTTCTTGAACAATAACTCCATAGACATATATTATATTTTCTCTTATTTTTCATATTATATTATCAACAAGAAAATGTACATTAATTATTTTTTCTTATTTTATTAAACATATAATATCCTAAGACCATGGAATATGAGAGAGTTCTAGCATCACCCTTGCCATAACTACTCTTGATAATTATGCAAGGAATATATTGGTGCATGCTACATTCTTCGAAAGAGAATCAAATCAATCAACAAAAAAGAATGTTATTCAAACTCTTCATATAGAATAAAATAATTGGGACACAACTCTTCATATAGCTAGTTATGCATGAAATTCTTCTATATTAAATGATGTCAAAAGAGCATCAAAGGATTTTTTTTTGTCTTGTAGGAAGAATTATATGGCAGTACAAGGTGGTGTCTACTTTTTATAGTTATGTTGTATTGCCATCATGACTTACCTTTAATTAGGATGACTAATACTGAAGAGCTATTAAATTATTCATATGAGTTTGAATTTGTCAAAATTATTTTATTTTCTAAGGGTTAGATATTTTTATCAAGTAATGTATAGATTTATAAAGAATTTATTCTGTATGTAAATGATACTATTGTTAAAATGAGATGATTGGAACAAAACAATGTTCTAATGAGATACGATATCCACTAGCTTCTTTTAGGCTTTAATATTAAATGTAATGTTAATTTTTTAGTATAAAATTGAATAACTTTAATATGTATATTAGAGTTAATTTTATATGAGAGTGAATTTATAAGTGCTATTAATTAATTTTAAAGACTATAAATTATATCTAGATAAATTAGATACAAGTACACCAAAATTCTAATAAATCAATGTTATCTAGTTTATGACTTAAACACATTAAAACCATCATCAATGATACAACAATTGTCATTAAAAAATATAAAAATGATTAAAAGAGAAGAAGTAACATCTTTAAATAATTCAATTAAATCAACTCCATCTCATATATTATTAAAAACATCTTGGAATTGAGTTCAATACTTATCTAAATCATAGATGTTGGAAAAAACTATTCTCACCATAGGAAGATATCAGTGGTATTGACTCTTACTATGACACACTTGGAGGACTTGTGTAAAAATATAGTTTTTGCCTACTCACACAATAAAGTGTGCCTGCTCACACCGTGCCTACTTGCACAAAGTGCTAACCAAGACAATCCTGGGTGTATTGTGTACTTCGAGTTGGATAGACTTTGCATGCCCCTTCTCCAATGTCCATAGCCACCAAACCACTTCAGTCTTCTTTGAGTGTTCTCCATGTCCCTTTCCAAGTTTCTCATAAATGCTTTATATAAGCCTTAAGGGATGGTTTCCAAACCATCACACCTTTTCACAAAGGTTGCCTTTAATTATTATTTAATAAATATAATCATTTTTCCCTTTTTAAAAGATTTTCCTTAAATATTCTTTATTAATATTTATTTAAACCAAATGAATATTTATCCTTTATTTTTCTATCTCCTTTTTAATGCTTTAATAACACGCCCTAGTTGGATTTGAACCTTGATGACAAAAACAACAATGCCACAACTTAACCATCACACTATACCAATATCAACAACAAATTAAAAGTATTACCATTTTTTAACAATCTAATTTTAATTATCTTAAACTATTAGTATAAATATCTTAAATACATCTATTTTAAAAATGCCGAGAGATAAATTATTTTATTTACTTAAAACTTTTTTCATTTACTTTAGAACTATTTCATTTACTATATACATGAATACATAAATTTAATGAACTCATTTTGAAAATATTATGTTGTTATTAAATATACATATTTTATAATTTTTTGAAAATATTGTATTGTTATTAAATATACATATTTTGACATATAAACAAGTGTCACTAATGGTGAGTACTTGCCTTCATAGTATTGTAATAAAATTATTTGTTGTGAGGCAGGTAAAGAATGCCATTTAATTGATAGGCGATTTGACATGACATAGCAATTTAGAAGTAGCTTAGTAATAGTTTGAGACCAATAAACCTTGCAAACTTAATCTATTTTAGAGAGTGAATATTATATTAGTTTTATAATTGTACATTTTAGATTTATAAAATAATATTATATAAATATATTATTATTACATTCAATTATGAATATTTGTTAAAAATAATTTTATTTAAATATAAAAATACTAACTTTAGGCATTAAATTTGATTAAATTAAATTAATAAATCAATTATTATAGAAATTACTTATGTATTATGTCTATAATCTAGTTTAATGGGAGGAAATGAAAGCTATATATTAAATATAATTTGCATATATTTTGTAAATATTAATCTATTAATAGAAATTTACATAATCATTTAAAATACATGTCTATATTCTAGTCTAGTGGAACAAAATGACAGTTACATACGTGTACATATATTTTGTAAATTTAACATATTAATACAAAATTTACATAATCGTTTAAAATACACGTCTAATCTAGTGGAACAAATGATATTTACATACATTTATTAATGTGGATAAATTATAATAACAACTTATATTTAAATCTTATAATTTTTTTTTTGTTTTCAATGATATTGCTATAGGATTCAACTGTTTAGTTTTATGAGTCAAACTCATTGACCCATGTTTCATGAGTAGTGGTTCATAAAAATCCATCTCTCGTGACAATGAATGGTCCACTTAGCACTCATTACATCTAAGTGATGCTCACAGGAGTGAAGCACTCGAGAGTTCACCCATCTCAAACACACTTTACCAAGAGTTTTCCCCGAAAATTGATTGAAGGCAACTTCTAATAATATCAAATTTAATATAAAAATAAATAATGTTACCACATCACCCATCTCACTCCACCCCTTCTCCATTCTAAGAGGAGGAAAAGAAAGATTTCAATATCAATGCGAAGTCCACAACAGGTATAGCTCATTCCCGTCGCGGAAGGAATTGAAGCACTTCAAATTTTTTTGTTTGGAGAAATGAAGATGTCGAAAACTAGACATTGGAACAAAACCATGAGATTCCAGCAATTTCGAACTTTCCCCTATAAATCCTTCTTCACAGCCAGATAGATTACAGGCATGAACATGTATTATTAAAACCTCCGCCATGGATGATTAATAATGAAACTCCTAAACAACTTCACCTTCCTCACCGGTCTTCTCGAAATTCCGAATACTTACAGGCTTCACAATAGCAGATTTTTGTGTATGCGGACATTGGGTAGAGGCAGAGAGCATAATTATTGTTCGACTGTAGGCGCGTTGTGCGAGCAGGGGAGATTCATGGAGGCTCTGCAAATTTTCCGTGAAATGCAGAGGAATGAGGTTGTTATAGACTCTAATACATACACTTGCCTTTTGCAGGGCTGCATAAGTTTGAATGCTTTGGATCAAGGCAAGCTAATCCACGAACATATGAACTCCACTGGATTTGAGCCCACCCTCTTTCAAATGAACTGCCTTGTTAACATGTACGTTAAATGTAGAAGTTTGGAAAACGCACGCAAAGTGTTTGATGAAATACCCCATCGAAATGCAGTTTCCTGGAGTGCAATGATGGCTGGATATGTCCATCAAGGCCGCGGAGATGAAGCTCTCGAGCTTTTTCGTGCAATGGCAAAAACAAGTATGGAGGTTTCCTGCTTTGCCTTTGGGAGTGCCGTGAGAGCATGCGCCGCTCTGCAAGAACATGGATTAGGCATGGGCCAGCAACTCCATACTCAAATTATCAAAACGGGTTTTTACTGGAATTATGTTCTCAGCAATGTTTTGGTTCATATGTATGCAGAATGTGGTAGCATGGTGGCTGCGCGCCAAGTGTTTGACAAAATCCCTCAACGTAATACGATATCATGGAATGCCATGATTTCGGTAAGCTCACAACATGAGCGTAATGATGATGCTCTCAAACTTTTTTGTGAAATGCAACAACTGGGCATGAAGCCAAACCACTTCACCTTTGCAAGTGTCATCACAGCGTGTGCCGGTGAATCAACAAGGGAACAGGGCAAGCAGGTCCATGTTCAGGCAATGAAAATTGGGTGCACATCAAATGTGTTTGTTGGGAGTGCTCTTGTGAACATGTATGCTAAATGTGGGACGCCAAACAGTGCACGAAAAGTGTTTGACAGAATGCCTGACAGGAATGTAGTTTCCTGGACTGCCATGATGGTCGGATACGTGCTACATAACTATGGAGAGGAGGCTATTGAGATTTTTGTTGAAATGCAGCGCGCTGGAATAAACCCAAATTACAATTCATTTGCCATTGTACTTAGTGCTTGTGCTAGTATTGAAGCACTTGTTCGGGGGACACAAATCCATGCCCATGCTATCAAAACTGGATTTGAATCGGATGTTTCTGTGGGTAACGGGCTTGTCAACATGTATGCCAAATGTAGAAACATAGAGGCGGCGCGGAGGGAATTTGATCGTATGCCTCAACTAGATTTGATCTCATGGAACGCCATAATTTCTGGATACACCCAGAACGAAAACCATGAGGAGGCCGTGAAACTTTTTACTGTATTGCAACAAGATGGCTTGAAGCCAGATTGTGTTACATTAATCAGTGTTCTCAGTTCTTGTGCCAATTTAAATTCTTTAGAAATTGGAAAACAAATTCATGCTTTTGTATTTACATGTGGATTAGAATTAGATGTGTCTGTAGGGAATGCTTTGATTACATTATATGCTAAATGTAGAAGCATTGTGCACTCGCGCCAAGTGTTTGAGAGAATGGATAAAAAAGATTTAGTATCATGGAATGCTATAATTGGAGGTTATGCCCAGAACGAGCTCAATTCAGAAGCCATTGAACTCTTTCAGTATATGCAAAAGACAAACGTACCCATGAACGATGTCACCTTTGTTAGCATTCTAAGTGTACTCATCTGTCCTGAAACCCTTGAGTTTGGAAAAGAAATCCATTCCCATTTGATATGTTCTGGATTTGAGAAGGATATTTGTGTTAAAAATTCTCTTGTTACAATGTATGCCAAATCAGGAAGAATGGAGGAAGCAAGTAAACTGTTTAATAAAATGGAAAAACAAGACTTGGTTTCATGGAATACAATGATTTCAGGATATGCCCTTAATGAGCATAGTGAGGAGGCCTTGAATTTTGTCTGCAAAATGCAAGAGAAAGGCGTGAAGTTAGACCATTTCACCTTTGCCACTGTTCTAAGGGCATGCGCCAGTGTAGCAGCTCTGGAACATGGCGAGGAAATCCATGCCAGCATCCTCAGAGCAGGTTTTGAGTCAGATATTGTTGTTGGTAGTGCCCTTGTGGACATGTATGCTAAATGTGGGAGTATAGAAGGTGCACGTAATGTGTTTGAAAAAATGACTGATCGAAATGAGGTCTCATGGAATGCTATGATTTCAGGATATGCTCGACATGGGGATGCCAAGGAAGCTTTGCAACACTTTAACTTAATGCAAATGGAAGGCCTGAAACCATGCCACATCACCTTCGTTGGTGTTCTCTCTGCTTGCAGCCACGCGGGGCTAGTAGATAAAGGCTGTAAATATTTTGATTCTATGAACTCAACATATGGCATCACACCAAAACTAGAACACTATGCCTGTATTGTTGATCTTCTTGGACGAGCCGGTTCTCTGGTTGAGGCAGAGGACTTTATTAAGAAAATGCCTATACAACCTAATGCTTTTATATGGCGAACTTTGCTTGGTGCCTGCCGAGTCTATGGTAACATGGAGATAGGAAAACGAGCAGCACATTGTCTTCTGGATTTGGAACCACAAGATTCAGCAACTTATGTGCTTTTATCAAATATTTATGCTTCAGCTGGCAAATGGAATGATGCAATAAAGGTAAGAGCAATGATGAAAGGCAGAAGGGTTAAAAAGGGTCCAGGGTGGAGCTGGATTAAACTGAAGAGTGAAGTACATGGATTTCTAGTAGGGGACAGTTCACATCCACAAACAGAGGAGATTTATACAAAGTTGGCTAGCTTATCAGAGCAAATGAAGGAGATTGGGTATATACCGGATACAAACTTTACATTACATGATGTGGAGCAGGAGCAGAAGGAGCACTTTCTATCATACCATAGTGAGAAGTTGGCCATTGCTTTTGGGCTTATTCGTACACCTGCAGGCGTTCCTATCCGAGTTATTAAAAACCTCCGTGTTTGTGGTGATTGCCATTCTGCTATTAAGCTAATTTCCAAGATCGAGGGACGGAAAATTGTTGTTAGGGATTCCAACCGATACCACCATTTTATTAATGGGTTATGTTCTTGTGGAGATTATTGGTGATGCAAATTGAAGAACTCGTATTATTTTTTATTGCCTTCTTAATGGAGGAATGGTTTTCTAATGGAAGCAAAGGAGAATCACCTGTCACCGTGTCTCCATTTCCAAAGATGGCACTGCTGAAATCTTATTTAACTGTGCTAGAAATTTGACACCAAAATGCATCCCAGCATCTATTTTTTAGCACTGAACGTGTGTGAGAATTTCGGTTGATGTGCTGTAGATGACTTTTGGCTGCCCATAACAACAATTGATCTTATTGCTTAGGAGGGAGTTTGCAACTGCAAGCAGAGCAGACCGTGCACTCAAAAAATGACTGGTGCCCATTTGTCGGGAGTACATGGCCTCGCTTAACATTCCACTGGTTCAAAGGTCAACGGCAATTTTTTTCATCACAGAGTGTGATCCGAAATGTTGATACAAAATAAATTTACACAATCAAATCCAGAAATTTTGCAGTTAATCTCTATGAATTGTGAAAATCTGCTATCACTTATCACTTATTTTTATTCATTTTAGAATAAACCATCTATTTACCACTATTTACCACTATTTACCACTCTCGTCCATGAATGAAGTGAGATGGATTGATGTGATGAGCCCTGCTGGCTCACAATGCAAACTCCTGTATTTTTTCTTTATCTTATTGTGTTTTTAGTTTTTTAAAGAATGTTTCTAGAGAGAAGTAGAAGGGACGCAGCATATAAAAGCTCTTTAAATGTAAATCTGAGCTATTTCTGGCTAAATGAAATTACAAAAAGTAATAAATAAGCTCAACAATGGATTTACAACTCATAAACATACCCGAAAGCTTCCAGATTATTTATTTAAGAAAAAGAAGTCCAGTTTGCCAGCGAAGATGGTGAAATCTAACAAAATCCAGTGTAAGAAGCTCCAGAAAGAGATGTTCAGCCTAGAAACTGAGGCAAATGAAAGATATATGCCAGACGCCAAAGAAGGTGAAGAGAAACCCTAAAAAAGAAAGGCGTTTATCCTAGGAAGCCCAAACGCCCTTGCACAGAGAGCCACGCACTTCAAGCAATAAGCTCAAAACCACATCTCAGAAGGTACGACTATGGAGTATAGCATCTGCCAGCTGAAAGAAGGTCACCATCTCTACAAACCCTCCTGCCTCTGATAAGAAAACCCAACAAAAACTCTGATGAAGCATAGTAGAACCTCTGTATGAAGCTCTCACAATTGCACTAATTCGACTGGTCTCTCACAGTCTAAAAAATGCTCAACATTGAAGAGATATCGTTCTCCAATGGAAGATTGCTCAAAACCCTGATCACAGGTAAAAGCACAGAAGAAAACCCAAGGCAAAGTTGAAATAATCAAGAATGATGTTCTCATTGCCCAAAATGCCTTATATGCCAAAAGGCACGCATTTCAAGAAAAGCACGCACTTTCCTTCATTTAAATCTTTTAAAATATCATTAAGTCCTTTTTAATAGTTATGAACTTAATATTTGGTGCCCACTTAAATAATTAAGTGATTTAATTTTAAATCACCCTTTTTATGAATATTTAAGTGATATAAAAGGGATAAAGTCAATTTGACTTTATAATAAAATAATAAGTTAATTAATAACTTAAATCACTTAAATAAGCATAATTTCATCAAATCACCATAGAATTATGTGCCGTTAGAAGCTGTCAACTCTTGAACTGCCAAGGCCTGCAGTGAGCCAATCCCTGAACTCTGAAAATGAGAACGACCAAGCTCTCCAGAAAAAAACCACTGACCCTCTAACCAATCCAGTTAGCCCACAAGGGTCCAAGAAATAGGCTAACACTCTGCATCTGATAACTGACTAGAGCGGGGACATCACAATTGATAAGCTCACTTTCGTCCATGAATGAAGTGAGATGGATTGATAAGCTCACTTTCCTGAGTGCAGGTCATAGGTTCAACTATGGCCTTTTGCCACTTCAAAGAGTTTGAACTATGGAACGTTAAGCAAGGCTGGAGTACATATTATCAACATTTCTAGTTTTATACTTGAATATCTTTGGAAGTGAATTTCTTTGGTTGGAACTTTTCATGTAATGCCAGAAAATGATGACATCAATGTGCATTAAAAAAAATCATAGCATAATACCAGTTAAGTGCAAAGAAGAGCGTGCAAAAAGAGAAAATGAAGAAAGAAAAGAAAGAACACTACTACATGTTGGAGCAAACCTTTAATCAATTTGACAGGACTCCATACATGGTGCATTACGTCCATAAACGTGTTGGGACGCTTATCTTGTATGATTTTATGTATTGCCTGCTGCAAGGTATTGTAAGACATACCTTGTTGAAGTTTTTGAAAATTGTCCAAAATACACTTATTTTTTATTCTAGTTTTTTCTTTCAACATGTGAAATATATTGCCACATACGAAAGTTCATATATATTTAGTCTATTAGTTAGACCTACTAGTTAGAGAAAGAATTCAATAGTTGAGATAATATTTGTAGATTTGAATATTATTATTTTTAATAATATATAGTATGATTAATTGTGCTTTCAAGGTTGTAAGTGTTAATCATTATGACTAGTAATTGAATGAAATGCGTTCATTAGATTTAAAAACAATATATTATGTAATGTCACATGGACACACCAACAAAACATGATTTCATGCAAAATTATAGGTCTAATATTTTTTAAGACCTTTTATGACACCTCAAAAAATATACAGATGTGGAATCATATATAATAATGTGGACTTGAAACTTTTAATTTAAGTAGTGAACTTCCAAGTAAATTGCTATAAGAATCTAGTCATTGGAAACCATCATATTATTTGAGAGATGTGAAGTTAGGGTACACAACTACTAGATCCTTTCCTATACTTCGTTACCCAACACTTAACCATGAAAAGCAATTGACACAAATAACCTTTGAAATCTCCAATTGAAAAAATCCCAACATAATTGAACATATCTACAAGTACTAACGAGCGACCTTACACATTTTAAAAGACAAATAATGGAAAATAAATTTATTTCATCTAAACAAACTCAAAATATATTAAAATAAAATAAAATATCTACTTATTGCCAATGCAATGCATCCATTTCTAATCAAAATAAACCATAAATTATGTCCCTTACATTTCTAATAAAAAAAGGTTATTAAATGAAGGATATCACATTGTGCACTATTGGCCCTTACATTTCCTTCCTAGCGTCCCTTTCCTTTGACCTCTTCTTTTCCTTGCTTTTGTTAGGCCACTGGGCTTTGTCTGACCATCATGCCTTTAATATGAACCTCAACCCCCCAATCCTTGTATTGAGATCCCTTTGGCATCAAAGTTTCAAAGAACCATTTCCATGGTACCCTCAAACTTCAATCCTTGACACTTTTCACCATGTTATCTCACTTGGACTACAAGTTTAGAAATATTCATATTTAGGTACCTTAGAGAAAGAACTCTTGACCCCTAATCCTTGATATTTCACACCAATTCACCTTTCAACTTGTGAGGTTATAATTTTATTTATTTGCAAACTTTGAAGGATGGATTTCTTTTTCCTTCAATCCCTAAAAACCCAACAAAATAAAGTGTTGAAGTTTGAGATGTCAAAAAATTTGTGAGTTTGCAAACTCATGAAAAGGTTGATAAGAAAAACCAAGTTTGAGATTGAAATGATGGGAAATAGGGTTGGAGTGATTTGTAATGTCCCCTTCTCAGCAGTGATTAATGCAATTGACTGTTAGCCTATCCCCAGAGGCCCATAGGCTACTCGGAAGCAAAAAATAGGGTTTCCTACTTTCTAAGAGGTTGTTTCTGCATTTTTCAGCGGTTTGCACTTGGAGTTCTGGATTTTGGATTGCAGATTCTTTCTAGGTTTTCGGAGAGCTTCGCAATGGTTTGACTTCCACATTGATCCGAGCAACTTTCTAAATTTACTATTTTTAGTAAATTCTATTTTTGGTAGTGGTCTTGTTGGCATCAACACAGTTCGCTTTCCTCTTCTGTTAGTTCAGTTGGTAATGTTGATTTTGGCTTTGTGGTGAAATTATTGATGGATATTGAATTATTTAAGTTGCTAAGGTTATATTTTAATATTATGACCCCTTGGCCTAATATTATAACTTTAAGTTGTTTTTGAAAAGGGTACTTGAAGGGTGAATGCCTCATCAGGAGGTTAAGTGAAATATTTCAAAAATTGATAAAGTATGACCTTGGGAAGTGGGACGCCAACTTTGGAGGAGAGCATTGTTTTATTTAAAAGAATTATTTCATCTGGAAAAGGGACACCATTTTGGAAGATATGTTGAAATCAACTAAAATTTGAAATTGTTTGACTCCTGGTGTTTGGGCGCACTTTCTAGAGGCTTCTAGAAGATCTTCACAAATCTATAAAAGGAGTCACTTGTTCTTCATTGAGCATCCATGAAGAAAATACACTGTTATGTTGTCGAAATGGTGAGTGAGTTGCTTTGAGGAATGCATACCTCCTAGCTTGGCTTAACTTCTTGCTTGAAAGATAGCAACTAGCTAAAATTGAGGTTGTTCTTGACTCTTGAGAGCAGATTGAGCACTTGAGATGGAGTTTTATGAAGTCTTTGAGTATTTTTTGAGTTTACTAGTCTAGTATAGCTGAAAGTTGTTTTTACGTAGAAGTCATTGAGTGAATTTTATTTGGTTATGGGTATAAGCTAAATGTGTTTTCTTGCTAGGGGCGACCCTTCATGTTCATTTGCAAATTTTAATATCAAGAAATGATTTTTATAGAGTGAAATCGCCCTTCCTTGAGGGTCGTACTTTCTGGTAGTAGCATTTAGATTCGTGCAAAATAAATTAAGTCTATTTGATGAGTTTTGTCATTGGGAATTGGATGTCATCCTTGTTGGAGTCATTTGCATTTGTTATCAAGTCATTTGGGTGTGATTTGAGTGTTTTATGAGCATTTTAGTGAGTCCTGTAGTTGTTGGTTGATGCATTTCAGTTGTTGGTTTGTCATATCAGACTTTAGAAGTTTGTCATTTTAGGTTGGGTTTGTGTGAATTGAGTCATTTGGTGATAGGAGAGATATAATACATCATTTCAGCTCTAAGACGTCTCTAATTTCAGTGTTATTGGCAGGAACTCTATTTCATTGTAAGGCTGAACAGTAGTACTGTTAGCTATCTTCATTTCTTGCTAAGCTTCATTGTAATCCCCACGATAGTGGAAGAGACTGGTCTTGTTCCAGTCTTTCTTTAATGCATTTACTTTCTGTACTACCCGTTGAAAAGTGGAAGGGGCTGGAAAGCCGCCCATTTACTTCTTGTTCTTGCATTGTATTAATCATATTGTTGATCGACTGAGCTGCCACCAAATACATAAGACCCCCAACACCATATGCTAGCACCTCACCCACATCGGGTCTTGGTGCACATTCTTGGGTTGGGTTACTTTTAGCACTGTTCTTTCATTTTGAGTACTGACGATCCTCAACACCATATGCTCACACCCTTCCCAACACTGAGATCCTGGTGTATATTATTGGCATAGAGTTACTTTCCAGCAGTTGTTTGGTTTTGGGCTAACCTTAACGGGTGATTGTTGAATTGGCTTGATCACTAAAAAATTGAAAAAAATTGGTTCGGCTCATTATAGTGGTATCAAAGCTATGATTCTGCCATCCTGTGCCCAACAGTGTCAGTGGACAGATGAGTGATAAGCCCACAAATACTACACTAGAAGTTAGGAAAGAGATCAGTCATAGTTTCCATGAGTTCCAGAGGCAAACACTTTTTCAGAGGCTTTGAGAGAGACTGGAAAAGCAATAGATACTGGTGAAGCAGTTGAAAACATGTTAGACAGTCTTCAGTAGACCATGGATGAAAGAGATGCTAGAATGGAAAGGAAGTTTTATGGAATGATTGATATGATGTCTCGATTGCTTGCAATAATGGATCAACAAGCTGCTCAAAATCAACCCCCACACCAAAACCATGCTACTGGAGAAAATAGTGGTGTCAATGGAAACAATGGCAATGGGAGAGATAGAACTATTGGCCAACACGAGGCCACCTCTAGAGGATTAGCCTCTAGGCCACTTTTTCCCACATTCACATAGAGGGAAGAACCCCAAGTTGAGGCTACAACACCTTTTGTAGATGATGCCAAACATGCCTACTTGGAGTATGCCTCCCTTCCTCCTGATCTTAGAGAACAGTGGAACTTCGATCAATTCATAAATCAAAGAAATAGAAGAAATGGTGGAAGAGTTGAATACTGTGTTCCCTTGGGTCCTAGAACTGATTACCAACAAGCTCTTGGGAAGGTGACCTTTGCTCACTTTGATGGAAGTGATGCATATACAAATAGGTCGTGGGTGCAAAAGCTTGATAACTACCTCTCCTTGAGACCTATGCCAGAAGAGGATGCCATAAAATTTGCAACCTTACATTTGGAAGGAGCTTCCCATGAGTGGTGGTACCATGGTTTGGTCACTCTTGGCCACAACCTAATTCATACGTATGAAGAGTTCACCAACAATCTTATTGAAATATTTGACACTAAAGATCCTGAGGTGAAGTTTAGGGCGCTTGCACTATTGAAACAACATGGTTCATTGGAAGCATACATTGGAGACTTCCAAAGACTTTCCGTGATGGTGCCCAACATCATTGAAATAAGGCTAGTTGTGCTATTCTCAGAAGGATTGATGGAACCATTGAAGGGATGGGTAAATGCTTTTGACCCACCAAGCCTTGATGAAGCCATTAAGAAAGCTAGAAGCATGGAGTTGTCCACACCTAGGCCAAAGTTTCCATCCAAGCTTTTTCCTCATAAGCGTGATAAAAGACATCCTTCAAATCAACACAAGAAATTTCCTTCTAAAATGGATGATGAGCTTTGTGAGAAGCTTAGGAAGGAAGGAAAATGTTACACTTGCAAAGAACCTTGGTTAAAGGGACATAGATGTTATGGATGTGGTCATTCTAACCACATGGAAGCCTATTCTTATTTTGGATCAGAATTTGATCACTCAGAGCAACGGTTTGATTTTGCTAAAAGTGAGGAAGAAAAGGATCTAGAATAGACTGAGGATGAGCAAGGAGGTGGGGGCACATTTTCCCAACTCTCTAGTTTTCAATAGAATGAATCATTCAAGGTCCATGGCACAATTGGGAAGCATCGTATCATTGCCTTGATTGATATTGGAGCAACACACAACTTCATTGACGAAGGAGTGGTTGCAAAGAGAGGACTTAAGACTGAAGAGTTCAAAGGATTCAAAGTCATGGTAGCTGATGGATTCCACATTTCATGCACTCACAAGGTTTCCAACATGTCTTTGCAATTGGGTAACCATGAAGTCAAGGATGACTTCTATGTTATAAGCATTGGAGATACAGATGTTGTTCTTGGCATTCAATGGCTATGTTCCCTCAAAGAAATATCTCTAAATCTGCAAGCAATGGAGCTCAAGATTCAATCTGATGGGAAGAAGGTGGTGCTAAGAGGAATTTCTAATGGTGGTCCTCAGATTGTATCTTTCAAAAGAATAGAAAGGCTGATTCGTCATGATCAAGTTGAATGGGCTGCTAAATGTATGGTTCTTCTAGCTAGTCTAGTTGAAACAAAGAGG
>VDFB02072274.1:92434940-92459602 GCA_007258455.2 Sequoia sempervirens | reverse complement strand
AAATAACCCTAATAGGTAGACATTTAATAATTATATTAATTATTAAATGTCACAATATGCATCTTAAGTGAAATCTTAAGAGTAGAATAAAGGTGACTTAATTAATATAATTAAGTGAAAACCTTTACTCTAACACCTCCTTCACCTCTTTTCTAGTAAACTTGGACTGTAACATATCATTATGTGTCGTAGTTAACAAATGCAGAATGCCTTGGAGAAGCTCACGTGGTTCTTGAATGAGTGACCCGCTTGACTCATTAAGAAGGGATTGGAAAAATTCAACCGCTGTAGCCATAATGTCTTCTGTCTTATCCAAAATATTGCCATCCTGACCTTTGATGTAGGTGATTATATTGATTTCCTTCCTTGTTTTGGTGGAGTTGTGAAAAAACTTAGTATTCTTATCTCCTCCTCAAAGCCAAATTTCTCTTGATTTTTGTCTCCAAAAAACCTCTTCCTTGGCCAACAAGTCGTTTAATTTGTTTAAAAAATCTTTCTCCTAATAGAATCTCGTGACATCCATCCCTTGGTTGATGACTTCTTCATTTAATTTCTGCAGGGTTTCCTTTGTCACCTATTTCTCTTCGAAGATTTTCTTGAAACACTCCATGTTCCATTGTTTTTCTTTTCTCAAAAATATGAAGGTACCTCCTCAAGGATGGAGGTTGGAAACTCTATAATATGGAACCTATTTAGAAAATGTTTTTGGTAGAAAATTCTAGTCATTCTTTCTAAAACTGCATTATGGCGTTGGTTTTAGCCCAACCATGGTGTGCTCAATTTGGGCCTTTAGCACTGCCACAATATTTAGACTTTCCTATAGGTTCAAGAAGGCATTTTCCAAATTTAACGGAGAAGATTCTCAGGTTGTAGATGATCACATTCAAGCCTTCACAGTAGCTTGTGGCATTTTGGGGGTAAGAGAGGAAAATGTTTTCGTTAGATTATTTGTCAAATCTTTAATTGGATTTGCTACAATTTGGTATCAATCTTTAGAAGATGGATGTATTACTAACTGGGACATCATGAAGAAGAAGTTTCTTGGAAGATTTAAACCAATATATGACATGTGTGCACTTATATCTCAGTTCTTCAGCATTAAAAAGAATGAGGGTGAATCTATAAGGGAGTTTGTAGAACGGTTTGATAGATGTCTACGAAAGATTCCTCATAATCTTTAGCCAAGTAAGGAGCTACAACTGATCACTTTTGTTGTAGGAATACATCCCGACATTGGATTCCTCTTGAAGTGAAGTAAGGTAAGTGATCTTGAGATTGCAAAACAAGACGCTGTTAATATTGAAGATGATTTTATTTTATCTAGGGTATGGAAGAAAGATAAAGTTGAAAGATATGTGCAAAATTGTCTAATTCAGAAATATAAAAATCCAAAGTTTCAAAAGATGAATTCATCAAATCTCCTACGCCCTTCAGCTGAGTGTTCTAATCTCACAGTTTTTGATCAAATTTTTTTTTAGAAAAATAAAGTGATGTAAGAACTAAATCTTTTAAGGCTGAAATATATAATTTTAACTGTGAGATGGATAAAGGTGATTCTGATTCTTCCAATGAAAAGGATATTACTCTCCTCGTAAACAATTGGTATGTAGACATCTTCTACTTTGGCTGTGAAAAATACTGAAGATTCATTTGCTGTTATAGATAGTCCAGAATTAAACAAAAGTGAACAGCTGTTGATGCTTGCTTATGCTCCAAAAATTGAAACTTTTAGATTTGAAAGTATTGATATAAACTTATTAGATGATTTGGTTAACATGAATATGAAGGGTCAATTTTTAGAAAAAGAGAATGACATAAACCAGTTATAAAAAATGGAGGCCTTCATCTTTGAAGATGTTAATGTGCATTGTGTAGCTAAAGGCGAAATTAAAAATCAGCTCCAAGAGGTATTTGAATCACCAGACACCTTTTCTTCTTGTTTACAACATGCATATGAAGCATTTGAGTTTGTTGATGAAGCAAATGATGAGGTAATTAATCATCCCATTCTTGAGTCTTTTTGTTTTGAAGCAAATACTGTACAAGATTCAAGTTGCTACAGTCAAAATTATGAACCAATATGTGGGATGGATAAAAATGAAGAAGGGGTTAAGACATGTGAAGTAGTAGTTGAATCTAATAAGTGTGTTGATATCACAATTTGGGGTCCAAATTTTTTAAATAATGCAATTACTCCCACGTGTAACAACCAAGAAGTTTCTTTATCTCATGATTAGCATGTGGGGTGTCCAATTTGAGGGCTGGTTTCTTTTTGTTGAGAAAATCAAGTGCAAAGAAATATTAAATCTAATGTTGTACAGGTAGATTCTAGTAACCATAAATAGGGCAATGTTGATATAAGTTGTTTGATTGCCAAATTTTATAATGAGGAATGGCATTTTGAGCATAAGACTTTATCCAAAAAGTCTTTACACGGTGCTAGTTTGATCTATTTGATTATAGCAGTTGCAAGTTGGAAGTCAGTTGTGCATACAATTTTCAGTTACCTAGCATTGTATCACATAGGTAGCTTCTTCTCCCAACCTATAAATAGATTTGCATGATCATATGGTTGGAGCCATTTGAGGCAGGGTCTTCCTACCATGTACATAGTAGGAGTTTTTGTTGTGTTAGTAGTTTAGTTTCCTTCCCTTCTTTTTTCCATTTTTGGTTTGCTCTTACTCCATCTCCTTCATGCTCTTTGACTCTATAGACCAATGGACTTAGCACTGATATTTACCAGAGATGTTGGAGTTCTTTGCATTTTTGTAGAAAATGCAGTCTCTAATCGGAGCCACTGTTAGCCCCATTTTTGGTCATAAAGCTTCCCCTATTCAAAATTGGCATTTTTCCTATGTTAACTATGAAAATGTGTCTTCTTAGTCCCTGCAAATCATCCAATAGATATGTGCAAGTTTTCAAGTCTCTTACATGGCTTCACATAAATACAGTGAGCAACAATAGTGGAGGGCCGAGGCTTAGATTTTCAAACGTCACCCTATAATGGACATATGCTTGGGACCACTAAACATTGAATATCAAAATCATTGTCAAGCTCAAATCGGGGAAGTTCACTGATCTTGGTTGAAGATATTATTATATATCTCAAGCAATTTAAACAGAGTCATGTGTATTGCAGACATTCAAGTCCAGTTGATTATCACCGAAAATGATCCCAACATGTTTAGCAACAAGATTCGTATGATCAATGAGATTATGGAGTCGACTATCTTATTCGATATCATGTAAATTGAATAGTAGTCTCAATGGCATCATCAGTCAGTGTAATGAATTGGGTGGTGTAAATCTCGTGTCATCAGTTTCATTTGATAAAATCCTTATTCAAATATTTGCATTCACCAATGCACAATAGTTTGGCAGCCACAGTTCTAATAATAATTTGAGTTGGCATATTTTATTGATATGGATGGGCAACCTGATATAAAGTGAATGTCTTAGCAGAATTTGGGAAAGTTATTGTAACCTGTCAAAAGCCTATCAGCGTGATAAAGCGGTGATTTGATAGAATTGTGAAACTCCCTGCTCTAGTTAGAGGAACTACTAAAAATACCACCCATGCTATTTGAGACTTGGAGGTAAAGAAAATGTTTATTGGTGACATTTCTGAAGGTTTTGAGAACCACTCAAAAGTGCGCCGAGTTTAGTTATAAGAGCCCCTATGCTTTTTAAAATACTCTAAGGTGCAAGACATTTTTGGGAATGAAATGTTGGACTTCATCACCCTCGTCACTTGGAATTGCTTATATTTGGGAGATTTGAATTGAAGGTGAAAGTAGTTGTAATTGTTATACAATGGGTTGGTTACTTCCTCAAGCAATTATTACGGTTTATAGAAGATCATGATGCAGAGCCTTCCCCAAAACTTATCGAGGCAGTGTTACAAGATTATAAAGGCCATCGTTCTCCTGATCAACATGACTACTAAAGAATTAACATCAAAGGGAAGGGTGGGGCCTATGAGATTTCAAAGAGCCAATGTGAATCATTGACAACAATGTACACATTCAAGGATTTGGACCCTTTCCAAGTGGAATTGCCCTACATAAGCGCGTTTGAGATGCCCATAGTCTCTCAAGAAGGTTAAAATGCTAGGATTTAAAGAATCAAGAAAAGAATGTAGTTACAAGAAAATAAAAATTTGGAGAGGTTACAAAGCAATGACCCTGTGAAAAGGCTGTCACGATCCTTTGAACAGTTGAAGGCATGAATAGAGCTATGTATTCGATAAAAAGACAACCTTCAAAGCATGTATTGTATGAAGAATTTCATAGTAAATGTGTCCCAATAACAAGAACAAACATTTTGGTTGATTGATTTCAAAGGTTGATCTATGGCTTGTAAGTGAAAGTATTAAGACCACTTGATAATGCTTAATGTACACTGAAGTCCGCTTCTGCTAGGTGGCATTTACTAGTTGAGATTATGAAGAAGTCCAATAGACATTTTTCAAAGGTCGATCTTGAATCAAGCAATGAACACCAAAAGAAATAGATATGAAGAGGCATCATAAGTCCAAACAATAAGGCGAAGAGCGAACAAAATAAATAAGTTAAGAGTCTCTTCGTATTTGAGAGGAGCAGTTATAGAAATGAATGGTCACCTAACTAAACGGGGCTCATTGGGGGAGAAATTCTATAAATATGTATTTTGAAGCTAAAAGGGGGGATCTCTAGATATGCACTTTGTGGCGTTTTTTAGAGGGATTTGGTCATTTATTTCATGCTATAATAATTCATAATCTTTAAGTTTTGAATTTAATGAGATGCTTGGTACGTTGATCTTTGTGTTACACATGCAATAGAGTTATGTATTCTTTGTGAGATAAGCTTTATGGTGTCCATTTATTACAGTATGATCTTATTTCCTTTAATGAGATAGTCATAGATCTTTTCAATCTTTGTGTTGATCGTTTATGATTGTTGTTTATGCATTCGCGTTAGTTTCATATTTATGAACTAGTGTTTGTTGCCTTTCCTACTTTTTGGTTAAAAGCATACACATGTTTATTTAGTTTAGTTAGATTCATTGCATATCATTCGAGGGAGTTGTACCTCCAAAATTCAGAAAAAAGCCACAAATGCAATTGTGGTCTTTTTAGAGCTATTAATGGATTCATACTAGTGCTAAACAGGGCTGAGAGTCATTTATTTTGAGCATATTTATCATGAGCCAATTCATTCGCTAACAATAGCAACATGAACTTCTTTCCCCTTCACATAAGGGTTTGAAATATCCACTGACGACTCAAAGTTTTGGAAACCACCCCTACACTGTTGGACTTATTTTTTTGGTTTATAAGTTTGTTGTTCATTTTTATTCTTGTTTGGAAAATGATTTTTTTTCCTGACGATGCTTTTTAGCATCCCATAGTGGAGATTGGGTATAGGGAATCGCAAGAGGGAGATCTTTGATCTTGTGATCAGCAGATTGGCACTGATAACAAGTGATGGAAAGATTAAAATAAGTGACCTTCTGGGTATGTTAGAAATTGCTAATTTGAATATCGATATACTCTTTCAAATCTTGTGAAAGTTCACTTCGACACAAACTTGCTTCTGAGGGCGAGCTTGAAAGAACCTATCAGGTTCGACACAAATGAATTTCCCTAGGGAAGAGGCTATATGATGCAAAAAATGCAAGCATGGAAAGGGTAAACTAGGAAATTCAATCCAAACTAGAACCTGTAACTTTATGTCCTTAGAGATAGAAAAATCCTAGGTCCAAGGTTGAAAAACCAACAAAGAGGACCGGACATACCAAGGACCATGGTTCAGGATTTCTTGAACATGACTAACCTCCACAAAACGAAAAAATAAAAAAGCCTTTGGTTAAATTTTGGACCATATAAAAGCGGACCCCATGAGAGACCTAGGTTTTTTGGACCCATTCTTTTAGCACACTTTTAGGGGGGTTCTCCCAACAAAATAACCAACAAGAGTATGTTGTTCTAACTAGTGACATGCATAATCAAAATCTGGGATGGGAAAAACCACATCTATCGAAGAATCAAAAGACTTACCTCGTGGAACACTTTCAGAACAAATTCTTGGGGTCACTTGTTTGGAGTCATTGTGCAAAGGCATTGAATCATCAACACCAAGAAGAACTGTTGGGTTGGAGTTAGTCGTAGGCGTAATAAAAAAACAAAAAAACTATAGTAAATGTGGTCATACAAAGTAAATAAAAATCCTACGCCTAAGGTGCGGTATGACGCAAGGGAGGCCAAGGGTTACCGCAAAAACAAGAAACCCTAGCATAGCTCATTCACCACCTATCCAAAAGTGATATTTTCAATTGGATCAATGACCTAAAACTAAAATTATCAAAGCATGGAGCTTACACAAGATAGGTAAAATAACCAAATTACAATTGAAACAAAGAGAGTCTTACCTCAATTGAAACATGCCATGGAACTAAACCAAGTAAGCCAAAACTCCAAAAGACCTGAATCAAGATATTGAAAATAGGGGTCCTATATTTTATTTAAGGAAATAGGATGTATTGTGCAAGCAACAATAGACCTCATTCTCTTTTTGGTACTAAAATCAATATATTTCCAAGAATTTGAAAACCCTTTAGTTTATTGTTAAAGACTAGACTAAATTTTCTTTTAAAAACTTTTCATAAGAAAAATAATCTAGACTAGCACTTGCACCCATAGGGGGTTCAAGAGAGATGTCGATAGACTAGCTACAACAAAAAATAGAATGTAAAAATCCAAAGTTATAATAAGAATTATATAATACTCAAGTTGTTCTCAGATTTGAAACTGAAAGAGTGCTTGATACTTGATAAATGCAAATGGCTTTGTGTCAATGAGGTATAAAACCTTGCAAAGTAGAGAAAGCCTATGAGACAGTTTGGGACACTAGAGGGGCTTCTATTCATCAATAGATTTTGAAGGGAAAATTCATTGATTAGAAATTATGAAATCACTGAAATTTTAATACTGTGCTACTTGATTAGTTTCAATTGAAAATCTAGAGTAAGGAAATATTGTGTAATACAAAAATAAATGTATAATAAAATATCACAAGTTTAAACTCAAATACTGGATTCATCTCGGAAAAGCCCATGGTGGGGAAAAATTAGTTGGTAATGAAAATTTCTCATCTACTAAATCAATAAGATTCAAAACAACAAGTATAGTGAGTGGATACAACAATTTGTTGTTTCAATTTCTCTTGTCAAGATGCAAATTCTTTGTACAGGTGAATTATCCTTTAAATTTGATTATTTACCGCATTTCAATGAGCCTCTGATGACTTGCAATGCACTCCCTATATGTCCTTTTATAGATGGTCGAAAGTCCTAGTCATGCACTGAAAGGTCTTGTTGCCTAGAATTCAAAGAGACAAAATCGTATGGTAAACTAGAAACCGAAATTAAACCCTCACACCACAAAAAACTATTACTTGAACACTCTTGTGAATACACAGTTTCACTTCATTGGAAAATCAATGCTTACGTCCATAAAATAAATTAATGCTTACAATATTGGACAGTCATTTTTCTGATTTCTCATAGTGGTGTAGTTGAAGCATGCAACTTTCAACAATAATCTCCAAAATCGCCATCAGTCTGGGTTAGGTCACCTCCATGAAAGAGTGTATAAGCAGATCAAAAGTCACCCAAATCAAATTTGCCCCTGCTAGAGAATGAATTCTTGACTGAAAAAGTTAGTACAACTAATTGCTAATAGGTAACAAATGTTAGTTAATTGGTAAATCAACGTGCTGATGTGAATATTTCTAATTTGTTTATTTTAAAATTATATTTCTATTCAATTTTGTTTTCACCATGTACTTTTTTTGGTTTCTTTCGTTGTTTTTGATGTTGTGTGTGTGGGGATTCATTGCCATGGAATACTTAAAAGGGGAAGATGGTGAAGAAAATAATCCTTGTAATAGCATTGGCTTTAGCTGCAAGCACAATTTATCAGACATGGATAAATTTATTAGAAACTTCGCTTTGGTTTTCAAATCCCATGATCACGCATGTCTAGAGTTCGAGTTCTGCTCCGTCCCCATTTGGCCCAAATTCGGACAACAATTTGTCCCAAAAATTGGGCTTAGATTTTAAGTTGCACCCACTTGTGAATTCCCAAAGGGTTTTGGATTTTTAGTCGCACCCACCTATGAAGTCCCAAATGGGTATGGATCTTTAGTCACGCCCACTTGTGAATTCACCCGATAAATCTTTAATAGATAAGAATTTGTCAGTTTCAGATTTGGGCAAGAGCGGCACTAACAAGATGGTTGAAGAGGCTGCCCAAGAATTCACATATATGGGATCTAGGGATAAGTTTGAGATACCGAGCATAGTAAAATCCCCTGTGGATTCCAGTAAAGGAAAGGTATGAATGGTTTTAAATTAAAATCAAGAGAAAACGAATATATTGATTGCAAGTTAAAATTTATTTTCAGATATTGATTGCAAGTTAAAATTTGTTTTTAGGTGTCACGTGAGTGAACGTTCTCGTGAAAACTATAATGTCCTCGAAACAACTTGAATTATTCTGGAGGGAAGCTCATAGCGGTGTTTCTAACACTAATTTGAATTTTAATAATATTAAATAAATAATAATTAAATATTTTTAATAATAAATTTAAATCTTTAAAAATAACATTTAAATTTGAATTTATTCTGGCCGACCTTTCCTGAGGGCGCACAAATAATATTTCGATTTTTGTTGGGCCGACTTCAAACCGAGAAGCATTTATATTGGAAGGCGTTTAATATCTTGGTATCAGGAAATCAGGCATGGACAAATGACAGCGTAGCTAGTCGACCTCTGGAGGACGTAGTTCGGCTAGTGGGTTCGTAACAGGTCTCATATTTCCATCGCACAGGCTCATCACAGTATTCGCTTGTCAGGATCGGTGGTAATCCATTCTCATTCATCCTACTCCTTCACGGGACTCTCGCGAGCGGGATACTCAGACGGGAAAACACACGACATCTCCAGGCTTCAGGTCACACGATATCTTTCCCGCCGTCCAGGCAGAGCCTCTGGCTCTGGCCGGCGCCAACTGGAGTCACCATCAGACCATACCACGCTCTCAGACTGAGTAATCATCTCTCCCTTTGCTATAGGAGTTGAAGCGACATTGCCGCAGGTCATCATCACCCGAGAAGTGACCGGCAAGCAAGAGACTACGGATCATCATTGGAGAGACCGATGCATACAGGAAACGGCATCTCACAGAATGGCATCGTGTAATTACAAGTTCGTGATCTCTGTGTGTTCGGGATTAAAGCATACCAATGGCCCGGGTAATCTTGCATGCGTCATTGGCAGTGCTTTCCTACACGGGTTATATAATTTATCTTCCAGTTGATATAATTTAAACTCCCGAATATACCTTGTGTATTGTTGGTATCGAACTCCATCGTGGGTTGTGGTTGTAATTTCGTCGAGGCTTGAATAGTCCGATCTAGCTATGCCTATTGTATATAATTCGAAGACCAATCGCAATTGCTGCTATCCTGTGTAATTTGAGCATGTTCTATACTCTTCAGAATAATATTTGGTTTGATCGACATTTAATATTCTGGTTGTGTTTGGACTTCCTTCTGTGCCTGGGTTGGATCTGTTCGGTTTTTGCATTTAATTGCCGACAGACTATACTTTGTGATAGCTTTGTAATAAACCGGATATCACTTCACACTAAAATTAAAGTCTATCGACTAAAAATAGAATGTTTGAAATTCAAATAGCAAATCAAACTGGTTTAATTTCTAATTTCCTCAGAGATGATGGGGGAGAGAGAGGTGGCTTCTTATCTTGAGGAAATCTACATATGTGAAGATTTTTTTTGGAAAAAAAACTGAAATAGATTGAATTAAGGATTGGGGTCATAATATGTTTTTCTTTCATATTTCATGCATGATGAGAAGATAGAGGAATTTTACTTCTCAGTTTGGATTGGATGGTGAACAAATTATTAGTAATCTTGAGCTCATTAAGGGGTCTTTGGGCTTCTTTTATGTTTGCTAGGGTAGTATATTGCATGTCTATTTAGTTTGTTATGAAAGTCCTATTTGCATTATGTATCCAAGTTTGTGTTTTGATTATAGCTTTAGTTATTTGTTTATAGGAGTTTTCTTATGTATACATGGTTCAAGTCTTCACATTGTATAATTTTTAAAAACAACTAGATTAATCTTTCTTCCTTTGGAGTTCTAGTTATTAAGACTTAATGCAATCCTTTATATATATTTTATTTTGGATTTACTTACACTTTGAAGGAATCCTTGGGCTCACCTTGGTTGAATTTTATCATCAATAGACATTAACCTTGTCTTAAACCTTTATGTTGGTTAAGTATAAGCCTATATTCTTTTAAAATAATGGAAAACCTCAAAAAAAACCTCTTGGTTGAAAAAAAACCTTTGCATACAATTTTTTTATATATATATTTAAACCTTTGCAGCAAATGAAAAGATGCATTGCATGTTATCATTTGATAGTGGCTAATTTATAGCCAGTGAGAAATCTCCAATTGATCACTTTAAGACGACTCACCAAGCATCCATCATTAGATCTTAATCATTGAAGCACCTACTATTCAATTGACATTTAAGTTGTGTGCTATTTATTTTTCAAATGCTCATTAGCTTTCTGCTTAAATTTATCAGTGTCATTCCTTCATAATTGACATTCCAAGCTCACCTCAACCATGTGTTATACTCTAGCACGTGGCGCATGAAAGTAGGCTAGTGGCTCAAGTTTTTGAGCGTGAAAGTCCATCACCATGTGCTCATTGTAGTATTTTTATCTCGCTACACCTACTATTTGATGGGATTTTAGTGATTTGATCTCTAGCAACTAAAGTTAATGTTACCCTTTGACTTATGATTGACAATCTAAATCTATTGTGTGATATTTGAGGCCTTCAAGCTTACAATTCCATCCACATAGCAACATGTAGACCAACTTTAAACTGACACATATACAGAAGATAACACAAAGACATTGTAGACTAGTGAGATATCATCATGCAAGCCTATGTACTTTTCAAAGCACCATAAAGGATATCATTTAGTTCCACCACATATTGGCATAGCTAATGGAACCATAGACACATATAATTATTTTATTAATAGGCACAAGGAAGTAGTGGTGGCCAAACCATTTGAATATGTTTCCAAATTAACCATTATGCAGTGCCTTGAATGCTCATGGTCTCCGCTAGGTATGCCTTGTGGTGCTATCCCCGTTGGGTGGACTCGACTCTTACGTTGTCTCCATATGTACCACATGAGAGCCTGTGTGTGTCGGCAAAAATATTTCTGGACGTCAAAGACTTCTCAATGGACCCTCTACAACCACGTCTCACTGCACTATGCTCTTTTTGTTAGATCCACAACCTTGATCACTGTACAATTAGCTTTTAGTTCCCTGACGTTTAGCTCCTATTTTGACATGAGTGTTCAGGTAGAGATTGATGGATTGGCTTCTTCTAAAATTACAGAAGCCACACTTGTCATGACCCATCTTATGGTCTTTTCTTCGTGCCACTGTCTGAAACCATACGTGGACGTTTCATAGAAAAATCCTGAACACTTTGGCACCTATCCATGAATGATAGACGCATACCCAACAAGGAGACACCAACTAACCATGTGGGTTTGAGTTTCTTAAGCAAAGTATATGTTGGTAAACCTAAGGACAAGAGTACATGTTGTCTGGTTATTATAATGCAAAATTGGTTTTACACTAACTGTACTATATACTAGGCCCCCCCTGCTGTAACTGTACTATAATAGTAGTTTGGGTGCCCTAAAGATAGTAGGGAAGAGGTCTTCCAAGTTGTATGGGCATAGATCTAGCTCTAGAAATATGAGAAAATGAGTAGATTGACATAGGGATCAAATGGAATCACAATGAGAGTAAACACTTGAGCAAAAGGAAAATTTGTCATCTTAGGTTTGGGAAAATAAATGTGTTGTATATATTACATTAATAAGATCAAAATCTAATTTTAGAGTTGTTTTGTAAAATGAACAAAGATACAAATGTAAGCTGTTTATATTCATGAGCATATATGAAATGGTTTGTAGATCAAGAATATCAATCTCTTCCAATATATTATACATTCCATCTTTGATCATTATTTCTCATAACGAGTGTTTTAACAAATATTATATCATTAAAATGTGTTTCTTTGGGGAATGTGATATTGGTTTTGTTTTTTAATGTAGATATTGATGCATAGGAGGATTTTGAAGACGGTAAGTTTTAGTTTGAGAGTTGAAAAAGTCTTATTCAAATAAATAAATGACTAGATATCAAGAAGCACCAATCCAATATGAGATAGTTTGCATCATGTTTTCTTATGCTTTTGCTTTAGATCTTTTGTCATTTGTTTGCATTTTGAACATGATGTATTATTTCATAAGGATGTTAAATATTTTGATTTGTTGTTGGAATACTAACGATTCTGCAGATTTTATTGTGGGTATTGGAATAATTTTAGAAGCATCCAAGGAATGTTACCTAGATTCGGGGTAGTTTTCATTGAGATTGAGGCTACGAATAATTCACATTATGATTTTTCAATTATTGCTACACTTCAATGACCAATTTATAAAACATCCTTATCACATTGTGTAGTGTCATAAATTAGGGCTCTTTGGAGGTTTCTTACATTTTTTATTTGACATATAGAGATGTTGAAATCATGTCATCAAATCTCTAAATGTAAACCCTCAACCCCAAAGCATTCATTTTGTTGTAGGACCTTAAAATGAAATTTGGTTGTCTTAGGCAACTCCACCAAATTTTATTCCCTTAAGCCATGAGCCATTTTTTCCTAGGACCTTACTAGACATAGATCCCCTTAAGCCATCCTATCACCGTAAATCGTAAATCAATTTCTTAAGGGGTCCTAATATGACATTTCTTAAGGGGATCAAACAAGTTCTCAAAATTTGGTGAATAGAGCTCAAGCTCATCTTTGTTTATTTTGTACATTGCAATTAGGTCACTAGCATATATCTATGTGTCCCTTTGAACATGGATTCTATTAATTTTTCATTCTTATCTTTAGTATTCTTTGAAAACAATGAATGGGATTATGAATTAATGTTAACTTGTTAAACTTATAATTTCTTCTTAACTACTTTGTCCCACCTATAGAGAACTTGTGTCTCTTATCATGAAATTTGAAAATTTAGATAAATCAATTTATGTCCTCAGATTTAATTAAATTCTATGTTATACTTGATTAATACATGTATTCACAATTGATATACCTTAGCTCTATAGATATACTCTTGTTGGGAAACAAGAGCTATCTCAATCAACTGTTCCACAAGAAAATGTTGCTCACTAACTTGCAAGTCCATTATTCCAAGGGCCACCCAAACTTCACCCTAAGTTCCCCAAACCCTAAACCTTGAACTCTAAAATCTAAACCCTAAACCCTAAAGCATTCATTTTGTCGTAGGACCTTAAAATGAAATTTGGTTTCCTTAGGCAACTCCACCAAATTTTATTCCCTTAAGCCATGGACAATTTTTTCCTAGGACCTTACTAGAATGTATAGATCCTTTTAAGCCATCCTATCGCCCTAAATCGTAAATTGATGTCTTAAGGGGTCCTAATATGACATTTCTTAAGGGGATCAAACAAGTTCTCAAAATTTGGTGAATAGAGCTCAAGCTCATCTTTGTTTATCTTGTGCATTGCAATTAGGTCACTAGCATATATCTATGTGTCCCTTTGAACATGTATTCTATTAATTTTTCATTCTTATCTTTAGTATTCTTTGAAAACAATGAATGGGATTATGAATTAATGTTAACTTGTTAAACTTATAATTTCTTCTTAACTACTTTGTCCCACTATAGAGAACTTATGTCTCTTATCATGAAATTTGAAAATTTAGATAAATCAATTTATGTCATCGGATTTTTAAATTAAATTCTATGTCATACTTGATTAATTTACATGTATTCTTGTTCGATATACCTTAGCTCTATAGATATACTCTTGTTGGGAAACAACCACACCTATGAGTAAACTTGCCCTCGCCCCAAAATATAAAGCTCTAGACCCATAAAAACTTAGAAGAATAAATTACTTATTGATGAATTAGTTAATTAATGATAGGCTTGATATTTATGAGCTCCATTGAGCACCCTTGTCTAACAATAATCCTAATATATAAATAGAATCTAGTATAATTTTTACTTGAATTAAACTACATGGTTTTCATCATTTACCCATTTTGACACTCATTCTTGAGTTGTTCATAACCTAAATTAGCTTGGGGACCTTTTCTTCTCTTTTTCCACCTTTATATATGTAATAGAAGACACTCTAAACAACCCCTAACCTCCTATTTTAACACCCAAATTGAAAAATCAAAGTTATATATCTACATGTGTCTTATTTTTCATTCTTTAGTCCTTTACCTTAATCTTAAGTCTTTACCTTGATGGTGATTTATTTAAATAAATCTTAATTCTTTACCTTAATCCATGTGGTTTTATTTATTTTTAAATAAATCAATTAATGTATAGATCATAAAATTTGGCTATATTTTAATTATCAAGTGATATCTAGCTAAAAATAAGTTTATGGGGCCTTCTTTTAGGGGATTCACTTAATAAACCAATGACATAGTGCATGCATTTGAATAGGGTTCTAATAAAACCCCCAAATTTTATTTCTACCCTTCATATTAGCAACCACACACTAGACTCAATTTAATGTGTGTACATGCTATGGATTTTTTAATGTTATAAATTGAATGGTCTTTAAATGAAATTTATTTTGAATTTGTGCACATTCAATGTGATTTTTAAATAACTTTCAAATTGTGTGCATTATTTAATTAGTTTGTTGATATATATTTTTTTATTGTTTAACATGAAGTTGCCATTTAATTGCTCTCGTGGATCCAAAATTTAATTTAAAGGATTTTATGCATGATCCACAAATTCATCCAAATCCACCACCCAAACAAAACCCCACACCTCCAGACTCTCCACCGCGTAACCCCCCACCCCCTGTAGTAGATGAGGATCAATTAAGAGAGAGCATCTGAGCAAACCTTATTATGATTCAATCAAATATGGATTTGATAAAAAATGAGCCTAGAATCCCTCCCCATCTCGCACGGTTTGCATCTACGATGCAAACTATTGTCGATTTTGTTCGATCCATTGATGCAGACCTAGATAGGTTCCATCATTGGAGAGAAGAGAGGAGACAATTATATGCAGATGGATTGTCCTACAAAAGAAATCAATGACCTTAAAATTACCAAACAAGCCATGTGCCAATATTTTATTAACCCCCAAACAAACCAACCAATTCCTCCAACCAAAAAATGAATTTCAATTTTGTGGTGTAGGCACCTGCAGATAGCTGCACATTTTTGGGATAGATGGTAGATGGTGTTTGTTAATCCACCACATGGAAATTCTAAGGTGCCCCTATACTTTTTGAGAAAGTTATGGGTTGAGTTTGAGTTGGGTAGAAAAACCAACTATTTTGATATGAGATCATTTCAGGGAGTTGGGCATGGCATGCCCCAACATAGACTAGGAGCACGTGTCGATCCTCAACGACGTGCTTCGATTGCTCCTAGTGTTCCTCCTCCTTCTCCTGGTGTTCCCGCTACATTTCAACAACAAACCATGTTATCAACATTAGGAGCATTGAGTTCACTTTCAGGACATCTCACTCGTCAGATTGCACATGCGGTGATTGAAGTGGCCAATAGAGAGCATGGAGGCTTGAGCTATAGGGATACTCATGCATCCACTTCAAGTGACCCACATGCATCTGGGATGGAGTCATACATGAATTTACTAGATGAGGATCATCCTACACAGGTATGTTCATCTTTTGAACTTAAATTTAATATAAGTTTCAAATGTGAAAAATTCATATAAATAATAACACCAAATTATATATATAATATAATATTAATTCAATAAGTGTTTGGTGTAGACACATGATCACACGATGCCTGAAACTCAATATGATTGTTGTGTCTATATGTCGAGTGTTGTAGATATGGGCTCACCTTTTGGATAGGTATTTGAACCAATATATATTAAAGAATTTGTGTGGATATATCTAATTTTTAATTTGAATTTGTACACATGTGTGAATTGATATAATATAATATTATATCTAGATGTAGGGAGGTCATACGATACCTAGTACTGACCAACCACAAGTTGTGGTGAGCGCTCCCGAGACATCATCAGCTCAGGTACGTGCTTTCAAAAGTTTGTTAAGTTTAAATTAAATACACATCATAGATCTAATTTAATTTGTTCATTTACATACACGTGTGAATGATCTATGCAAACTGTTATACATCTATACATGCAGGTATTTCATGAAATACCCATGGCGGGCACACCTGAGACGCCATCAACATTTATGCATAGGAAATCTCAGGTGCGTGATCACGAGGTCATATCATTCGAGGTTGTAAACTTTACTAAATCTCCTATACAATTTTTATGGACCTTTTAAATATATATATTCAAGGTTTTAACATATTGTTTGCTTTATATGAATATGCAGGATATAGTAGATCAGGCATTTGGATCTTCTCAATTGACAATTATGCTACCTGTTGAACAAAATGTGCCAGTAGATTCACATGATCATATGGTAATTTATGCATACTAAAAATCATTTTTATTGTATTTACTAGATATATTTAATTAAATTTATTTTTATCTAAAAGTTTATATTTTCAAGTTTAAATATGTTTAATTATATCAAAATTTCTAAATAACTTTAAATCTAATTTCAAGTTTTTTGTACTCTTTTCCAGCATGATGCGAGTACATCTAGTCGACATGGAACAAAGAGGAGACTTGATATGACCGATTAGCCTGATAGTTAGATGGTTTTAAATTTTATGGACTATAGATCTCTAGAATTTTATGTAAATATATGTGTTGGACTTGACATATACATCTTGACATATAAATTTTATGGACTATCTATCTCTAGTTTTATTTTGAACATGTTATTATCATATTTGTGTTTATTTATATCAATTGAATTTAATACATGATGATTATATATGCAGTCAATTATGATCATGTTATTTTCATTTTGATGATTATATGCAGTCATGTATGTATAGATATAAATTATCTAATTTTCAAGTAATACATGCACTATATAAATTCTTATCTAGAATCAAATTTCATATATATAATTTGTCACATGGTTAGGTGGCAAATTAAAACATTACTTAAATAGTTTAGATAATATGTAAATAATAAATTAAGGACAAGTAATTTTAACTATTTTCCAATTCTAGCAAATATTTGAATCAATAAACAAAAATCTATCTCCTTGTATGTATAAAATGTATAATCTATACAATTGAACAATTATATACAATGTGGTAAATACAAGACATGAAATGTATAATTTATAAAATTAGAACAAGATATTTAAAAAGTGACTAATAAGCTCATTGAAGTTCATACATCGAACAAACATATATAATGTATATTGATGTTTAATACAACTATATAACATGATGAAACATATACGTGCATGTAGATACAATTAAAGCTTATCGACTTTTACGTGAAGACCAAAAATTGATATTTACATAGTCTCTTGATTAAATAATTTTTTTTGTGACAATCACATGGTAGAACGACTTGATGAGAACTTGCAAAAATAATTAATGTAATTAAAATAACTATAATTTTTATTGAGTCATTTAAGTAAAAAATTCATGCGAGAAAATAATAATATATAGTAAATTCCATTCAAATTCAAATGATGTTTGCCATAGGATGGATTAAGGGGACCTAAGAGGGTATATAGCTTAAGGGGGGTCTTAAAGAATGCCTTAAGTGGAGTTAAGAGGATGCATGTCATGAACCCTAGGGGCTTAATGGGTCCTAAGAGGATGGCTTAAGGGGAATTATGAGAGTGACTTAAGGGATGCAAGATTGTGGATTAAGGGTATGTAAGAGGATATGACTTAAGGGTCCTTTAAGAGGATGGCTTAAGGGGATGCAAGAGGGTATATTAAGGGAGTTGATAGAATGAAGGGATGTAAGAGGGTGGATTAAGGGGAGTTATAGAATGACTTGGGATGTAAGAGTGGATTAAGGGGATGCAAGAGGTGGATTAAGGAGTTGATAGAATGACTTAGAGGGATGTAAGTGGTGAATTAAGGAGTTGATAGAATGACTTAAAGGGATGTAAGAGAGTGGATTAAGGGGATGCAAGAGGGTGGATTAAGGGGAGTTGATAGAATGACTTGAAGGGATGTAAGAGGGTGGATTAAGGGGAGTTGATAGAATGACTTAAAGGGATGTAAGAGAGTGGATTAAGGTGACTCAAGAGGGTGGATTAAGGGGATTTGATAGAATGACTTGAAGGGATGTAAGAGGGTGGATTAAGGGGAGTTGATAGAATGAATTAAATGGATGTAAGAGAGTGGATTAAGGGGATGCAAGAGGGTGGATTAAGGGGAATTGATAGAATGACTTGAATGGATGTAAGAGGGTGGATTAAGGAGAGTTGATAGAATGAATTAAAGGGATGTAAGATAGTGGAGTAAGGGGATGCAAGAGGGTTGATTAAGGGGAGTTGATAGAATGACTTGAAGGGATGTAAGAGGGTGGATTAAGGGGAGTTGATAGAATGACTTAAAGGGATGTAAGAGAGTGGATTAAGGGGGATGCAAGAGGGTGGATTAAAGGGAGTTGATAGAATGACTTGAAGGGATGTTTGAGGGTGGATTAAGGGGAGTTGATAGAATGACTTAAAGGGATGTAAGATAGTGGATTAAGGGGATGCATGTCATGAACCTTACGATATGGCTTAACAGGCCCTAAGAGGATGGCTTAAGGGGAATTATGAGAGTGAATTAAGGGATGAAATATTGTGGATTAAGGAGAGTTGAGAGAATGACTTTAAACCCTAAACCCTAAACCATATGACCTAAATCCTAGGAGATGAACCTTAAATCCTTAAAACCCATATAGATTTGTTATTCTAAGCATCTCATGAACCCTAGAAATCGTAAACCCTAAACCATATGACCTAGAGACTGGGAGATGAACCCTAAACCATTAACCCATATAGATTTGTTATTCTAAGCATCTCATGAACCCTAAACCCTTAAAACCCATATATATTTGTTATTCTAAGCATCTCATGAAGCCTAGAAACCATAAACCCTAAACCATATGACCTAGAGACTAGGAGATGAACCCTAAACCATTAACCCATATAGATTTTTTATTCTAAGCACCTCATGAACCCTAAACCCTTAAAACCCATATATATTTGTTATTCTAAGCATCTCATGAACCCTAGAAACCGTAAACCCTAAGCCATATGACCTAGAGACTGGGAGATGAACCCTAAACCATTAACTCATATAGATTTGTTATTCTAAGCATCTCATGAACCCTAAACCCTTAAGGGGTGTTGAGAGAGTGACTTAAGGGGATGCAGGTGGAAGGATTAAGGGTAGATATACGAGGATATGGATTAAGGGGCCCTAAGAGGATAGCTTAAGGGGTGTTGAGAGAGTGACTTAAGGGGATGCAAGTGGATGGATTAAGGGGTCCTAAGAGGATAGCTTAAGGGGTGTTGAGAGAGTGACTTAAAGGGATGCAGGTGGATGGATTAGGGGTAGATATATAAGGATATGGATTAAGAGGTCCTAAGAGGATCGCTTAAGGGGTGTTGAGAGAGTGACTTAAGGGGATGTAGGTGGATGGATTAAGGGTAGTGTAGAAATGGAAAATATACCGACATACTTGATCCTGATTACTAACAACGTTTCATCACCTTCTCAACTTATCATCACTCTTCATCCCTTAATTAAATAAATAATCATTTATCTAATCAAGTCATTCTCTCTTGTTAATTAAATCAATCAATCTGATCTAATTAACCCTAAGTCTCTATTTAATTAAATAATTCATTTTATTTGATTAAATCTCTAAAGTCATCCTATTAAATTAAATAAATTAAACCTTGTTTAATTTAATCTAACACCATCCCCTTTAGTTAAATAAATCAAATCCTTTATTTAATTAAATTTAAAATCACATTCTTCTCATCCTTTGATTTAAATCAACCCATAAATCTAAATCAAATAGTCACATCATCTAATCCCTCATTAAACTAATTAAACCTTGATTAATTTAATCCTTGATCTCCAAATTTCTTTAGATTTTGCCACTTGCACATGAAAATAAATTTAATTCATTTATTAATTCTCTATTTTCTCTCAACTTGGCATCTTTTGGGGAATATTCCTCCAAGTTTGAAAATCCCTCCAAGTGGATTTTCCCTTCCAACAAGACATTCATTCCTTCTTACATGTCCTTGTGCATTGAGCCAAGTGGCATTTAAGTCATTTTTTTCCCCTCTTACATGTCATTTCACTATTTTAAAATTCCACCTAATTGCATTTATGGTCACATTCATCAAAATGTGCACATCCTTTGTCCATTCACCTCTTGACAAGTGGCACTTTCCCATTGGTTGAAAGTTAGTCCCACATTTCTTCATTTTGGGAATTTCTCCATCTTGTCTTTCTATAAATAAAAGGTTTCTCTCCTCATTTTGATCATCCACAATTTGAGCAAGTTTACTATACTCAATTTTATCCTCAAGCATATCTATTTTCATCAATTTTATCAAATTCTTAGCTAGGTTATGCAGATTTTTCATCATGGAGCTCAAGTGAATCTTCAACAAAGTGGATCAACCTTAATCACTCATCAACATTGCATCATAGGAGTTGGGAAAGGGCCAATTTTCACATCAAATTGGCACCAATTCCCCCATGGGATCAAGATTTTGCTTGCTTAATTAGGATTTCATTGCTTTCTCATTGTGTTCTTCATTTTTGTTTCCTATTTGAGCATTGCTAATGGATTTCATGGGGAATCTTGATTCTTACTTGCATTGGATCTAACTATGTGTTTGTTTCTTGTGTTTTGCATGTATTAGGATTGGGGTTCTACATTTGGTGCTAGAAGGAGGGAAAATCTCGAGTTCAAATCACATTTTTTAACAAAATTTTGTGCTTTTTCTCTATTTTTTGTGTCTACAGGAAACTGCACTGCTATCAGTCCAGTGTCACCATAAAACACCGCTTTAAACTTCAAACAACGCCGCTTTGTCTTTCCCACCCATAATTCAAATCTTCTAACTCTGTCGCTGGGTCAGTTTACAGGCACTGGAATTTTCAAACTCCAAACAACACTGCTGGGCGAAACTCCACCGCAATCACACTCTCTGGTTTTACTATAGAGCGTCATTGTCTGACAAGTGGTGCCATACAACACCGTTGAAATTCCTCAAACTGCACTGCCTGTGCAGACTACGCCGCTGGAGTCAAGTAAAAGGTTTCAATTGGTTCAATTTTGACATGTGCTTTTTCATTTTGATTGCTTTAGGTTGCTAACTAGGTTTTCTAACCCCTATTTTGTAGTTCTAATCAGTTTTTGTAGATTGGTCAAGTCAAGGTGAAGGAGGAAAACGAGGTTGAAAGTGACACTATGACATCATTCTCTCATTACATCAAGTGTTTTTGAACACTTTAGTGTTTTCTTAACACTTTGGGAGAACTCATAATTTCTTTTAAGGATTTGTTACCTTTCATGCTCTTAGGACATACTAAATTTCTTTTGGGATCTAAAAAGAACACTACAAAAGTTTTCAATTTTTACTACAAAGGGCTTAAAAAGAACATTAGAAAAATCCACTAGATTTTGTTTAAAGGTTAACAATTGAACAATCAAAATCTCACATTTCCTTTGGTGCTTAAAAATAAGTCACTCTTGCTTTGAAAGGATAAAATGAACATGTGCTACTTTGTCTTGTAATTACTTACCTAAAGTAATACTATCAAAAAGATGTATGTGCTTCTCTCATGCCTCATGGTGATCTTGAGAATCAAAAGGATTTTTGGTGATCTTAAGTTGGGTAAAGTGATTGCCTTCACATTTCATTTGGGATTAAAATTGAACACATCTTGCGAGTGTGAGTGGAACATATTGCGTGTGTTCTCTCTTTGTTTCTCAACAAAAATTGAGCAAACTACAGATATCTCTGCTCACTTCTGTTTATCTTAGAGGGTCTACCTTGTGGGAAAAAGTAATCACCCAAAGGAACGACCCAACCGAAAACATGCTAAAGCCAAGTGTCTTCCAACCGGTATATAAGTGTGGGTACTTGTTGAAAGGAAAGTATCACGATGGTCATTTTGATGAGAAGGGAAACAATGGTCTCTCACCACATGGATGATCCCCCATGAATGAAATGCCCACATTAAAACCCTTGTTTAGAAAAGGCCAAAATACTTGATCTATTTGTTGGTGCAAGAACGGTCGTTCTGAAGCCGCCCCACACTTTTACGGATTTTAGTAGAAATGGAAAGTATGCCATGGGAGTTTTATGGGTACTGATGCTTGGTTGCCTCGTATAAGTGAGTGTTGTGGAGGGGAGCCAGTGGGGTCAGGCATCTAACCATTTGCTAAAATTAAGTGTAGCTGGACTTGTCCAAGTGAGGATTCAACAAATACAGTCTTTCATATCCATAGGGTTGTACTTGTTCTTAGAAACAAAACACTTTGCTTGCTCATAAACATTGGAAAAACAAACACTCAACATTATCATCAAACTTCAAACCCTTTAGGAGGCAAATATCTTTGACAAGATTCATGTGTTATTGCTTGCCCTTGGGATTTTATCCTTAGAGGTTTCTAAACACTTGGATTTATATCTCAATTTGCTTACTAAAGTCAACAATAGGAAATTTTTCCCTTAATTTCCTTGATTTCCACATAACACACCTTGTGGGATGATAACAAATTAGGAAATTAGACATTTATTTTGGAGAAACCTAATCAAGAATTGTTTGTGGTAAAAAGAAGTCACTAAGCAAAGCTAAGAACAATTGAACCCCACACATGTGTCTCAAATGATTTCACGTAAGATCAAAATATGAAAACCAAAGTCAAAAGCTCTTAGTCCAAAAGAACATCAAAAGCGTCTCTCAACGCTCTACGAATTCATATAAAGATTTCTTTTCAAATTTTATAGAAGAGCTTCAAGAAACAATCCCAATTTGTACTTGTTCTATTATTGTTAAAATCCAAATCTTTTTCGGGAATTTGAGCATCTTGTTTAGAGTAAAGTGTGTTCTTCAAAACCGAGGTCTTGTAAACAAGAGTCTTTTTTAGGTACACATAGGATGAAATCAAAACCTTCATCCATCTTTCAAACATCAAACCAAAATCATCTCACCAACAACTCTTGAAAATCTTGAAATCATCCTTCATGCTAGAATTTTTGGAAAATCCATGAATCAATATCCTTGAATCAAACATCAAAGTCAATCTTGTTTAGCTAGGTATATGTAGATTCATCCTTCTTCATATGCTTAGTTAAATTGTCATCAAATCATTTTGTTTAGCTAGGTATATGTCGATGCATCCTTCTCCATATGCTTAGTTGAATTATCATCTTGTTTGGTTAGGTGTGGGTAGATGCATCCTTCTCCCTACACTTAGTCAAATTATCATTTTGTGAGCAAGTCTATCCCATAGATAACATCCAACATCTTGGGATCCATTTGTTCATTATCCAAAATCAAACCAATCCAAAACCAAATCAAGGTCGAATAAAAAAATCCAAGAATCCAAAAAATCAAAATCCAAAACAAATCCAAGAATCCAAAAAAGTCCCAAAAGTCTATCATCCCCTCAATATCTTCTAAGAGTTCCACCATCCATATCATCCATCTTTCACAAATTTCATCATCACACCTTTTTATCCTTAAATCATCGTAGATCTTCTCTTTTGAACCTCATTTTATGGTTCAAACTAGATCTCAACACAAGAGGAACATGGAAGGCCACAAAGAAACATCCACTGCAAGTGACCTAATTCAAACCAATTCTGAAATGAATCTCGTTGGATCAAGCAATCCCCTAACTAACTTTCCTTCATCATCACAAAATCCTCAAGAGGAAGGTCAAGTAGAGGATATCACTAATAATGCCTTCAGAATGACACAAGATGAAATTATCAAAATGGTCCAAAATCCCAAGAATCATAGAATCATCAACATCATGATGAGACTCAATCCCTCACAATACATGCTTGAATTAGTAAAATAAGGGGCTAAACTCCCTTTCGATTTTGATGTGAGCACCATTTTGGAATCACCTTTTGGAGTCATGCCTCCAATTTAATCCATGCCCCCAATTTCATCCACACCTCCATTCCAAAGCATCACTCAACCCATCCCCCAAATTACATCATCCATTACTCCAACTCAACCTATTGTTAACAAGGGAAGCGCATTTCTCTATGCACTACAAACTGTAGACACGTAAAATTTACCGATTGACATTGTGCATCTGATCTTGACTACTAACATCATTTCATCCTGAATCATCCTTCAGTCTAACCATTAATCAAATACCCCTATCTGATTAAATTCATCAATATTCCTCTCTTAATTAAATAAACCAGTTATCTAATTAAGTCACCTCTTCTCGATAATTAAATTAATCATTTTGATCTAATTATCCTATTTAATTAAATAATTAATGTTATTTGATTAAATCTCTAAAGTCTATCTATTAAA
>VDFB02072274.1:92395556-92434840 GCA_007258455.2 Sequoia sempervirens | reverse complement strand
GTAGTCTATTGCTTCACGCTGGGGGCATGTTCTCATTGGACCGGATTCGTGTATATCCTTAAAGTCCTAAAACATCAGAAAATCCAAAAACATCAAAACATCAAAAAATCCAAAAACATCAAAACATCAAAAAATAAAAAATCCAAAAAAATCAAAACAACACAAAATCCAAAAACATCAAAACATATCAAAATCCCAAAACAGGTCAAAAAGTCGGTTAAGAAGTCAAAAACAATGTCGTCTTGTTGAACTACATGGTCTTTGTGTGTATAACGTAGGCAAGACTAATCTGTTGATCAACCTCCAAGGCCCCTAAGATAGGTCTTTAGGTTAGTCTCTTGGTCAAAATCTCAGAAAACCCCAAAACATTGGAAAATCAAAAATCAAAAAATTTGAAAATCTCCAAAAACACCAAAAATAGCCTCAAAACATCTCAAAAAGATCAAAAACATCCAAATATTTGAAAAAATTCAGCCATCTCATCTCGCTTGCACCTGGAATAACATCATTCATAATAAATGATCGTCATCCTCAATCTTTGGTAAGATAATCAGAAACAAGTCTAGAAGGTTAAAAGTAAAAACTCAAATAATCAAGTCTTAGGTCTAAGTCAGCATGTAAACAAGTTGGTCAACTCTTTGTGTCGATAACTCATCATCCAATTGGTCCCATATCAATCATTTGAAAGAACACTTTGGATAAAAAATGACGTGTCGCCATCCACTAACATGTCCTAGGATGTATCCTTCCTACAATGGGCACTATCTTTTGGCAATAGTTTTGGTTCTTATCCTTAGAAAACACATCCCCTTTTGGTTAGCGGTATTGGGGAACATCAACTTGTTTGTTTACTTTGTCTTTATCTTTTGACTTATCTTATTGTGCTCATTCCAAGGACCTCTCGATGATATCCGAATAGAGGATTTAGAGAAATAGGAATGGGGCAACGATCATTATCTTTTGTCTGCTATGCTTGTTGGACGTTCTTGTAATATAACCTTGGTGAATACTTGCTTTGTTAGGTATGTATGGAGGAGGTTTTGGGCAACTTGTTGACTATTGCATTGATAGGTTATACCTTTCCATGTTTTGGTCTGAGGTGTTTGAAACTTCTAAAGTCATCCTAGTAAGGTTTTTGTATGTCATGTGTGAACAAGGATACTCCTATCTATTTTTTAAGTCAAAGTCCATCACACTAGGTACAACGCCATCCTAGTTTTCTATACCTTGATGCATCGTACCACGTGTGTCATCAAACATAAGAAAATTGGCCCTTTGAAAAACCCAACTCGGCAAGTAATCATCATCATTTTGCATATTCATCATCTTGTGTCTTGTTGAAATGACTTCTTCTCTTTCATTCTTTCTTGCTCATCGCGTTAACAAGATACTATGACAGTTGATCATCATCATCATCATCATCGTCATCGATCTTGCATCCACAAAAAATTTGCATATTGCATCAACATATCATATAGGAAACACATGCATTGCATTTCCATCATCATATAAGCATGGTATTATAAGCATTTCCCATAAAATTAGCATATCCCTTTCTCATTGCATTGCATCCATTTTTTTTTTTGCATCACATTACATTCATCACATCAATCATTGCATAACATTCATTTGCATAAACATTTCATAACCATTTCACATTACCACCTACTGCATAATCATACATAATAAGTACATAAGCATTATAGATAATCCATTGCATACATACTCGCATAACATCATAGGGTCATCTCACACATTACATTCATTTTGCATAAAACATCATCATATCATTGCATATAGTACATCACAGTAAATGCATCACATACATTTAACATGTTTAGGATAATATTTGTTATTCTAAGCATCTTAAAACCATCTCATTTGCATCATCAATACACATCATATAAAACACGACCATTGCATCTACATTGCATTATATCGTCCACTAATCATGCATGTCATCTCATAAATAACATCAAAATCATTTTTTTCATTTCATTACATAAATCATTCCACCTAGGAATAAATAGAAACATAAAAATCCATTACATGCAAAGTGTACATCCATCCATAATCATTTCATATATAAGCATAATTCACATATCATTTCACGTGTACACCATAGATCATTTCCATATCATTTTGCATATTGCATATTACATATCATATCATTTCAAATCATCATATAGACTGCAACATTATTACGCATCACATAAATACATCTGCATATCATAAGTCAACAACATAATATAGATCTGTTAGGTCATAATCATTACATAATGCATATATCATCGAAAATAAATGCATCCATAAATACATCATATAACACCATAACATCATTGCAATAGCATATAGAAATAGAATCATCCATACATGCATAAATAAATGGTACACTTCACATCACATCATGTCAAAATTGTCATCTCATAAATATATCATCGTCGAATAACTGTCATAGTACAAAATAATCGGATCACTGTACATGTATGCCAATCAGTACAAAAAGGCCCATCGGGCTATCAAAAAAGAGCCTATAAGGCACAAAAAATGATATCATCTTGATCAAAAGGAGGCCTAACCCTCCTGTTTGCTGCCCTCACGTCTGTCATCGTGACCCTCTGCTGGTCTGAAACTGGTCCGCTGCAAGTACTCTAGGACCCGTGCTGCTCTGGGTATAGCCTCATGATAATGCATACGGTAATACTCGGCCTCTCAGACGACCTCCCTATAGGACTGAATGGACACTGTACCCTGAGAGGAGGAGGCTACCATGCTCTCCAACTGTTGTCTCCGGCCTAGCTCTATGGCCGCTTGTAACTCTATGACTTGTCTCTGTAGTATGGCCTAATCCCTCTCGGCCTTGATCTAATCTCTCTCGGTCCGCGCCTGATCTCTCTCCCCTGTCAAATTCTGCACTTGAGCCTACAACTGTGCAATCAATGTATCTCGGGGATCCACCTACCCTGTTGGCTACCCTGTTAGTTGTACCTGAGGTTGATCCTCGCCTCCAACCTGTGGTGGTGCACCTGTCGGCACCTGCTGCTAATCCTACATCTACATGTTGCCCTGACCTGGCTGAACTGGGGGCCTGGCCAGCTGGTCCTGTCGTGCACCATCCATTTGTCCTCGTCCTCCCCCTCTGCCTCTCACCCTCTGTCGATCGGGTACTGCTCCTAGAATAGTAAAACGAAGGGGAGGCTAGAACCAATCCCTATATGCCTATGTCATGCCTAGATCCACAGGCCCCTGATCATAAGCCCATGGCTGACCCACCAAGTGACTGAAGCTGTCGACGATCTCAGAAGCAGGAATATACCGCCCCCATGAAACCTATGCCATGGTGCAGGAAAATATGACCACATAATCATCGTCTAGCTGATCCTAAGGCTCACCGAACTGACGCTGCACGTGCCCGGGCAGATATCTCTCTATCATTGTGTGCTCTCGCCCCTGCATGAAGCGATCCTGGCAGGAGTAGAAAATATGATATACATCATCGGTCCATCCGGGTCGACCAAGGTACGAATTCCATATGAACACCTGCATCTCATCTAGGACCCTCCTCCAATAGTGAATTCCATGCTCACTCATGTGTGTGAAGGACACACCACCTCTGTAGCGCCATACAAGGGGATCATCAGGCCCCATCAGAATTGCAACAATCTGCGGTCAAAGGACAACAATGTGCTCCCATGCCCATATGTGGAGGAGTGTCACACCTGCTCTGAGTGCTCTGTCGTTGAGGTAGACATACTTGTGAAGATCTTTGTACAGTGACACAAGAAGAACTGGCCCCTAAGCAAAGCGAGTAAGCCTGTCACGCATAACCATGCGCTCCTAGCAGAGTCCCCAACTGGGACTGAAGTACTAGCCTAATCAATTTGGGGCAATGAGACCCAAGATAATTGCCGCAACAACCAAGTGGAAGGGAGGGGCCAGGGTCCTATGATGCTTGAGCTCGATCTGCCCCTCACAAATGACAATGTCCTATGTGGTGAGGACTATGTGGTAGGCATTCCACCCCTCATCTATATCAAAAATGACACGCCAACCATGAATCGACAATCTCAAGATGCGCCAAACTTCCTCCAAGGTGACGGTGGCCTCGCTGGTGGGAAGGTGGAAAGAAGGGGTCTCACTATGCCATCTCTCAGAAAGCACTGACATCATCCCAAGGTGGGTGCGAATGGGCGCTACGTAGACGATGTACCACAATCCCATGTTTCATAGTCGGTCCTAATCTCTGTCGCTCAGGTCCCGCAAGTAATCGAACAAATCCAGTGACCTGTTCTCTCAGGAGTAGAGCTCCCTCACCACATCCTGCATCAGGAAGGGTCATCATGTTAAAAATTTTGAATTTTTTTTGCTGGGTGTCCAAGAAACCACTCCAGCGTCGCAATTCGTGAAGGTGTCGTAGTTTGAATTTTATCAAACTACGACTCTAGGGCATAAAAAGGCCGAAAGCGCACTGTTGTGGTGCACTTTCCTTCCGAGCAACACAGTTTGCAAAGATTCCTATCACTAAAGCACCACCGCATCGCACTTTAGAAATGACTGTTGGTATAATTAATATTTAATTACACTTTACATAAGTTTACTTAGGTAATTATTTAATTCCTAGGTTAATTAGTTGTCATCCTTATCTTGTTGAGCTATCTTGTTGCTCAAGATAAGATTAGGGTTATGCATATCTTGCTTTTATAAAGCAAATCATTATCATGTAATTATTGAATTCTCGAATAATATTATGTTGCACATATTTTTGCAACCTCTGCTTTTTCTATTTTTCTTTTCTGTGGAAGGATATTCTGGTTTGCAAATCTGATCTTGGTTTCTAACAATGACCCCGCAGGCCATGACCTCAGTGTCAGAGTTTTCAAACTCCAAACTTTGCCGCTGTGGTGCAATTTGACACCGAGCAACACAGTTTGATTTTTGAACGGCGCTATATAGCGCTGCTACAGAAGGACTGAGTTTGAAAGCATTAAATGAATGTTAAAAACAAAAAATAAAGCTCAAGTAAGGATCACTTACTGGTGCCCCAATGTTGGGTGGCTGCTGGTACGTCTGACTCGGTTGGAAATGTGCATTGGGAGCTGTCGTTGTGCCATATCATCAAGAGGTCAGAGCTCAAATCTGAAGGTTGCTAGATGGTTGTGTATGAAAATGAATTGAAAGTGACCCCTCAGAGGCTTTTTAAGCTTGAAAATTAGGGTTTTTTCACCCTAATTAGCTATCCTGCTAGGGTTTTGGACCCTTGAACTTGTTTTTGTCTAGTTGAGGCCTATTTTACATCGTTTTATTGTGTTTAGATAGGTTTTTGGCCTCCTAGAGCCTTTTTGGACTTGTTGGGCACCTTGTCCTTTTTTTTCGCAAGATCACCCAAAAATTGAAATTTTCATCCAATCCTTCGAGGGGACAATATATTGGCATGTTTTCTCTTGCCGGGCAGTAGTGGGGCAAGATTTTTTTTAAATTTTTTTTTTTGGCTTTGATCGAGATTGTTTATTCTTTGAACCAACGCAACAAGTGCATTGCTTCAAAGAGGGGCAAAATGTAGACATGTAAAATGTACTTGATTGACATTGTGCATCGATCCGACTACTAACATCGTTTCTTCTGAATCATCCTTCGGTCTAACCATTTAATCAAATACCCCTATCTGATTAAATTCATCAATATTCCTCTCTTAATTAAATAAACCAGGTTATCTAATTAAGTCACCTCTTCTCGATAATTAAATTAATCATTTTGATCTAATTATCCTATTTAATTAAATAATTAATTTTATTTGATTAAATCTCTAAAGTCTATCTATTAAATTAAATAAATTAAAACCTTATTTAATTTAATCTAACAATCATCTCTTTTAATTAAATAAATCAAAATCTTTATTTAATTAATCTCTTATCACATTCCTCTCATATTTGATTTAAATAAATCCACAAATTTAAGTCAAATAGGTCACATCACTTAATCTCTTGATTAAATTAATTAACTTTGATTAATTTAATCTCTCCTCATGTCCCATCCTCCAACTTTTACCACTTGCACATGAAAATAGATTTAATTGATTTATTAAATCTCTATTTTCCTCAACAAGGCATCTTTTGGGAATATTCTCCAAGTTTGAATTCAAAATCCAAGTTGACATGTACATCCAACAAGGCATTTACTCTCTCTTACATGTCCTTTTCCTTGAGCCAAGTGGCATTCAATGCATTTTTCCTTCCCTCTTGCATGTCATTTCAACAAATTCAAAATTCAAAAATAGGCATTTATTGGCACAATCCTCAAAACTTGCACATCCTCCATCCACTCATAGGTTGACAAGTGGCATCTTGCCATTGGATGAATGTTAGTTCCACATTGCTCTATTTTGGACATTCATCCATCTTGGCATTCTATAAATAAGAGGCTAATCTCCTCATTTCATCATCCACAATTTGAGTAAACTTACTATGCTCAAATATTTAGCAAAATCCATCCATCATCATTGAATCTTAGCTAGGTTATGCAGTTTTTTAGCTTGGAGCACTCACCATCCTTAATCAAAGTGGATCATTCATCAACATACATCAATCTTGCATCATAGGAATTGGGAAAGGGCCAATTTTCATATCAAATTGGCACCAATTCCCCCATGGGATCATGAGTTTGCTAGTTTAATTAGGATTCAATCTCTATTTTGTTGTTTTCATTGTGTTCTTCATTTCTTTTCCTAATTTGAATTTTGTGAATGGATTTTATGGGGAATCCTTGTTCTTGCTTGCATTCTCTAATCTAATGTGTTTGTTCTTATTGTTTTGTAGGTATTGGGATTGGGGTTCTCACACAAACACACCCCCTCGTGAATAATCAAGATTTGGACGCAAACACCATCTTGGGGAAATCCATACCCTAAAATCCATCACATCCATATGTCCCCCTCACCTTTCATGATCCTAATGACCCATCATCATCATTTCACGCAACACCTCAAACTTCTCTCCCCATAACCTCACAAGGAGAAGGTGACTCATTTTGACTAGGGGCATCTTTGACCCTACATCTTCATCATTTCCTCAAGGGAGTATGCCACTCTATTTTCCACCACTTCCACCCTTACCATCAATATCCACATCACCTCATGGTTTAGGGATTCCCCCTTTACCAAATATCAATCAACAAAATCAAATCAACCCCCTATCATCAATCAAAATATCATACTGAATCCTCCCATCTTGTCATCAACATTGCAACAATAGATGGAAACCATCCTGATAACGTAAGCCACCACCATCACATCATCAACTATCCCCCAAATATCTCAAAACATGGTCTCTCAAGGACCAAGCATATCAATTGCACCATCCACCACCCAAATCCCAATCATCAATATGACGGTGCCTCTCATCACCACAACAAACACCATTCCAAATCTGCCACCACCACTAGCACCACCCAATTCAAACACATCAAACCAATACAACATTGTGTTGCAAGCCGCTCAATAAGCTGCCTATTAGAAGGCACTCCAACAAATCCAAAACTAACAAGCTACACAACTAGTCACTCAACAAGCACAAACATAATTAGTTGCATAGCAAGTAGCTCAAGCTGCTCAAGCTGCTTAATCGGCGCAAGCTGCTTAAGCAGCGCAAGCCGCTGAAGCAGCACTAGCCACCCAAGCAACGCAGGCTGCACAAGCCACACAAGTTGCATAGATTGCACAGGCTTCCCAACAAGCACAAGCCCAGGCTCAGGCACAAGCACAAGCTCAACAAGCACATGCACAAGTACAAGTGCAAGTGCAAGTGCAAGCACAAGGCAGGCACAAGCACAGTACCGAGCACAACAACAAGTAGCCCAAGAACAAACATATCAGCAAGTGCTGAAGCAATACCAAGAGCAACAAGAAGCTGCTCGTTTAGCAACTGAATAACAAGCATTTTTGGCGCAACAACAACAACAAGCTCAACAACAGGCACTATTAGCGCAACAACAACAAGACCAACAACAAGCGTTGTTGGTATAACGACAACTGCAAGCATACTTGGTGCAAAAAAATATGCAAACACCATCTACGAATACAACAACCAATCCACCCATCTCGCCAACAATTGAACCACCGCAAAACACTTTCACTCCACCCCCTGATCCACAAAAGGATTTGACAACACAAATCAAGTTGCTCTCACAACAAGTGCTTGATCTTCAGTCAGGGAAAACCATGAAAACACCCAACAACTTGTGTCCTTATTCGTTTGATAGGAGTCTTGCAATGAAACCATTCCCAAAGGGATTTGAGATCCCCAAATTTGATAAATACCCTAGGATGGGAAACCCTGGAGATCACATTAGGGAATTCTAGGTGCATTGCATGGAAGTCGCATATGATAATACATATTTGATGCGGCTATTTCCTAGAAGTTTGGCTAGCCAAGCCATGGAGTGGTTCTCTCGCCTTCCTCCTGGCATCAAAAAGTTCCAAGAGATAGTAGACGCATTCATCAAAAATTATGAATTCAATATCAGTATGGATGTCATTCTAGAGAAACTATCAGCTTTGAAACAAGGAAAGAACGAATCATTTGCTTCCTTCTTACAACGATGGCGATCCAAGGCCAATCAGAGCAAATGGGCCATGCCTAAAGAACAACAAGTTTGTACCATCATCTCAAATCTTGAAGGAACCTTGGCATTCCATCTCAAGGTGCAAGGAATCACCACATATGATCAATTGATCTCCAAGGTGCTTAACATTGAACGGGCCCTTATCGCATAAGGAGGGTCACCCACATATCTTGAACAATAAAACAATTGCCCATCCACCAACTACAATGAAAAACCTCACACATGGGCGAAGAACAAAAACATTACCAATGATGGCGTTGTCAACGCCAAAGTTGTCATCAGTGCTCCTCAACAAAACACACCCGCACCCCAACAACAACCCCAAAAGAACAATCAAAACAATCATCAAGAAAACACGGTGACACAATAGCCAAACAATCAACAATGTGAACGATCAAAGGGGACCACCCCAGCGAAACAAAAACTCCCCCAAGCAGAAGTACACAACCCTTGGGGAATCGGTTGAATCCATCATGAAGAGGCTAGTGGCAGAAAAACTCATCATAATCCCCACCTATGAAAATTATCAATAACCCTTGGTAAAACTGCCATGGTATAAAAAAAATCACCTTTGTGATTTCCATAAGATCAAGGGACACACAACTTCCAGTTGTATGAGGTTGAAAAACCTTATTCAAGACCTCATTGATGATAAAATAATAAATGTGGAATAACCGATAGGAAATCAAAACCTCAATATCTACACAAATATGATGCCTAATCATAACAACAAAGGGAACAATAAAAATGATAAGGGAAAGGGTACCTTCAAGAGCATGAATCATGTATAGGACCATGTCATCACATCCCTAGATGAGTAATGCTCTACTATAACCATCAAAGTAGCCCAAGTTGATTGTGGAGTCACCACAAGAGGCAGAAAAATCACCATTGCAGGGTCATCTCAACCTCCTAGAGCACCCACTTCCAACACAAGATTCGTTCCCAGTGGCTATAATGTCCTTGATCAACTTAAAAGAACTCTGACACAAATCTCCATCATGGAGTTGCTGAAGATTTCATCTACCCATAGGAAAATTCTTGAAGAAGCATTGGCTTCATCCACTGTCTTTGCAGATCTTGATGCTAAACAATTCCAAGCTATGGTCAAAAACATCATTACCCCAAATCTCCTTACATTTTCTAATCAAGAATTCCTCGCCCAACCATCTCACAATTGTGCACTCCATCTGGAGGTCCTAGTGCATAAGAACAAAGTCAAGAGAGTCTTGGTGGATGGAGGTGCATGTTTAAACATTTGTTCCCTTAAGCTCATAAAGAATCTAAAAATATTAGAGGATTCCATCGAAAAAGGAAAAGGCATCACAATTTGGGCTTATGATAATCAAGAAAGAGTGTCTTATGGCACAATCCAACTCCCTATTCATGTAGGGCCAACAATTATGGAAACCACTTGTCAAGTCCTTGACCTTGATCTGCCTTACAACATTCTCCTGGGGTGTCCGTGGATCCATGCAATGCAAGTAGTAGCATCGACGTTCCACCAATGTGTCAAGTTCACATACCAAGGCCAAGAGGTCACTAGCCATAGGGATCCCAAACCCTTCTCTTACTGCAAGAGCCTAGAGGAAACATATTACAAAATCCCCCAAGTGCCTAAAAATGATGAAGGCCCATCAACTCCATACATTGACCCAGCTACTCTTGCCTACATGTCTGCGATAGAGACACCCGCCATCCCCACCATCTCCAATATCAAGGCCATCATTCAGGACAATGGATGTGGGCACTATACAATTCCAAAGAATGCTTTTGTGGTAGGAGAGTTGCCACAATCTCCCAGGTCACGAGTACGACCACAATCAAATGATGCTTCCTCATCCCAAACCTTCACAACAGGATCTTCCAGCTTCAGAAGTTGGGGAGATCTCGGTCGAGAAGTAATAGAAGAGGACCCATCCCATCTCCTATACCAAGACAATAGACTGGCAACCGATCTACCTATGGATGATAACAGTAAAGGCTTAAAAACGATGTTCGCCATGGGCTATGATAGAAACAAAAAGCTTGGACAAAATGACAACGAGCTTCTAATACCCATCATTCCTGAGACGCGAATGAAAAATCTTGGCCTCAGATGTACCCCTCTGAGTATAACCATACGTGGCCAAAATCCCCCAGTTAAGAAGGTCAAAACTCCTCAGCAAACAACAACTGCCTTTTAATTGTCCGTATCCACTGGTCTGCCCTTAGACAATTTCACATTTGACATAACCAATGTCTGCAACAATAGTGATGAAGAAGATCCCATAACCAACCTACCTATGCTTTTCAAGGACACCACCCTTCTCATGATTAGTACTGTATCATTTGATTCAACCAGCCAAAACCATGAAATCAACCTAGTATACCCCCAACTCATTGATTACAACCAAGGAGGACCACCGGTTCTGGACACTTTCAAAAATGATGAAGCGCTCTTGGAATTCATGGGACTGCGGAGCACGATACCATGTAGAGATCATAAGGATGGGTTTGATATCATTCTGGACACAAAATCTTATTATAGGGAGACGATTGAGTCCTTTAGTCACAAAAGCGAAAATACGAGAATAATCTCAAAGTCTTTGAGTGAAAACCACACTGTGGCACTCTCTGACCCTAAAAAAGTAAAAAAAAAGGATGTATCCAATGGTGAAAACCTCTCTGAGGCACCCGAGGATGAAGGATTCAATCTCCCCCTCTGTTCTCTACATAAAAAAAAGTCAGCAGTTCTAGCCGAAAAGTGTAACCCAGTCAACTTGGGAACAAAGGAAATTCCGCATATCACATTTTATGCTGAATCATTGATGTCAGAAGAATAGGAGCTCCTAGCTGCCTTCTTAAGAGAGAGAAAAGTGAACTTTGCATGGAGCTATTCCAACATGGTCAGGCTTGATCCAGAGATTGTGGTCCACCACCTAGCAGTCTACCTTGAAGCAAAGCCTATCAGACAAAAACTTATAAAAATGCATCCCCAGATAGCTTTGTTAGTCAAAAGGGAATTAAAGAAGCTACTTGATGCAGGGTTCATATGACCAATCGACTATCCGGAGTGGGTATCGAATCTAGTTCCTATTTCAAAACCCGATGGGGGCATCCGTATATGCATAGATTTCAGAGACCTGAACAAGGCATGTCCCAAAGATGACTTCCCACTTCCCAACATTGATATGATTGTAGATATGACTACGAGACATGAAATGCTTTCACTGATGGATGAATTCTCTGGGTATAACCAAATCATGATAGCCAAAGAGGATCATCATAAAATGACTTTTACTTGTCCATGGGGGACATATTGTTAGAACATGATGCCATTTTTCCTAAAGAACGCTGGAGCAACATATCAAAGGGCCATGACCTTAATCTTTCATGAAATGATCCATAATACTATGGAAGATTATGTCGATGACATATTGGAAAAATCTAGAAAGAGAAGGGATCACATAGCAGCATTGAGTGTCATCTTTGACAAAGTTGAGGAATACAAGGTCCGCCTTAATCCAAAGAAGTGTGTCTTCGATGTACAATTAGGGAAGCTATTGGGATATATTGTGTCTATGAGAGGAATTGAAATAGATCCTACTAAGGTAAAAGCAATCCTCGAGATGGAGGCACCTAAAACTTTGAAGCAACTAAGAGGCCTACAAGGTAGGCTCTAGTCCATCCACCGGTTCATAGCTCAGCTAGCAGACAAATCAATCCCATATTCTCACCTACTCCACAAGGGGGTAGCATACAAGTGGGATGACAAGTGTGATCAGGCCTTTAACAAGATCAAAGAGTATTTTCTCACACCTCCTATGCTTATGCCACCAATCCCAAGAAAGCCTCTAATACTCTACATTTTAGCAACAACAACAGCTCTCAGGGCTCTCCTAACTTAGCACGATGAAAACATAATAGAGAGAGCCATCTAATACATCAGTCGGATCATGGTAGGGCATGAGTTAAATTATTCCTTTGTTGAAAAAGCTTGTCTAGCAGTGGTGTTTGCCTCACAGAAGTTTAGACACTACATGTTAACACATAAAATCAAACTCATCGCCAAGATCGACCCACTCAAGTATCTACTTTCCAAGTTGGTGCTCACAAGAAGGGTGGCCAAGTGGGTCATGATCCTATCAAAATATGACATCGAGTACGTGGAATAGAAGGCTATCAAAGGGAAAGCTATTGTAGACCAATTGGCATAAGTACCAATAGACTCAGAGAATCCGCTAATTTCAGAGTTCCCTAATGAATCCATCTTTAACTTGAACATAACAGACCACTGGAAGTTGTACTTTGATGGCTCGTACACACAACATGGATCAAGAGTTGGGGTCTTTTTCATCACCCCAAAGGGAGACTGCATACCAAGATCCTACAAGTTGGCATTTCCTTGCATAAAAAAATGAGGCTCTAACCATAGGACTTAGAATAGCAATGCAATGGAATATCATGGCTCTCAAGGTATATGGGGATTCACAACTAATAATCAATCAAGTGAATGATGAGTATCAGACTAAAGATGAGAAGCTCACTCCATACAAGAAATTGGTGGAAAGTCTTAAGGAGTCCTTCATTGAGATCTCATTCGAGCAGATACCTAGAGCAAACAACAAAGCGATAGATGCCATGGTGACAATTGGATCCTTACTGGATATCCCTTGCAATGTACCAAAGCATGAATTCCTGGTAGAGCAGCTTCTCATGCCTGCATTCAAGGTACGAGAGTCAAAATTCGTGTGCGAGATCGTTGGTCTTGGTGATCCTTGGTACCATGACATATACACTTATCTAAGAATAGGAGTCCTCCTAGCTGACATAACCCCAAGCCTTAAGAAAACCTTTGTCAAGAAAGCATCCCAGTTTTTCATCCTAGGAAATACCATTTACCGTAGGAGCATAGAAGGAACCTTGTTATGCCACTTAAATGTTGAGGAGGAATTGACTGCCTTAACTAAGGTACATAACAGTATTTATGGTTCACACTCGAGCAGAATGACCTTGGCCAAGAAATTGTTGAGGACAGGGTATTATTGGCCTACTATGGAAAGAGAAGCACATGACTATGTCAGAAGGTGTCTACAATGTCACCAACATGGGGACCTCATCCATGCACCAGCTCAAGAGCTTCATCCTATTGTCACACCATGGCCCTTTTCATAGTGGGGGCTCAATCTCGTTGGAAAAATCACCCCCACCTCATCCAGTGGCCACAAGATTATCATTACCGCCACTTAATACTTCACCAAGTGGGTGGAAGCCATCCCCATGGCATACAACACTAGAAAGAAAATATCAAAGTTCATTCTAAACTACTTAATATGTCATTATGGTCTCCCACAAGCTATTATTTTAGATAATGGGACACCTTTCAAGAATCAGGATGTCCATGACCTATGCGAAAAATTCAAAATCCAACATCGCTTTTCCACTCCATATTATCCCCAAGGAAATGGCCAAGCAAAAGCCACCAATAAAACCATTCTGAAAATCCTCAAAAAGATAGTCAATGACGCAGGTCATGACTGACATTTGTAGCTAAATCCTACTCTTTGGGCCTATCGAACCAGCATCCACACACCCACAGGTGCCACCCCATTCTCCCTAGTCTACAAATTAGAAGCCATATTACCCATCGAGATCAAGCTCCCGTCACTGAGAATATCACTGCAGAACCTCATCACAGACGAAGAATATAGAGTATCAAGACTAAATGAGCTGGAGCTATTGGATGAGTGGCATATGGACACCTTAAATAATTTGTAGGTGTATCAGAACCAACTCAATAGGAGTTGTAACAAGAAGATCAGGAGTCAGACATTCCAAGTGGGGGAGTTGGTGTTGAAGGAGAATCAGAAGAACGTCCCAAACCCAAATGGAAAAGGAAAATTTGAACCCAACTGGTTGGGACCATTTGTTATCATAGCGAGCTATAAGTCAGGGGCATATCAGTTATCAACACCCAAAGGGGAGCCTCTACAGGAGCCCATGAACAACTCCCATCTTAAAAAGTTTTATGCCTAAGCTTACAAGGTATAGAACCAAAAAATAAAATAAAATAGAAAATGTCCTAAAAAAATGGTCACCTTGATGAAAACCTGGTAACCAAGCATCATGGTGACAACAAAAAAAAGCAAAAAAGCAAAAAATCCAAAAAAATCAGAAAAAGGATCAAAAAACAGTAAAGAGGAAAATTGTCTTCTAAGTGAAAACCACTTCGGTGGCGCTTTGGGAAAGTACCTCGGTGAAAACCTGGAAAATAGGTGCCTTGTGTAAATAAGCACTTTCCATCCACCAGGATCTTCATGACTCGTTCTGCATGCTTCCATCATCCATCCATCGCATTCCATATCTCCATCCATCACCCATCCGTTCGACATATGCATCATAGTTTGGTCATGTGTTCGTGTCATGATCCCTCCTAATACTACTCAGCCCATTCTTAAGGTTAGTTTGTCTTGCCTATATCAGAGTATTCTATTGCTTCACGTTGGGGGCATGTTCTCATCGGATCAAATTCGTGTATGTTCTTGAAGTCCCCAAAATTAGAAAATCCAAAAGCATTCATAAAATCAAAAAATCCAAAAAACATCAGAAAATCAAAAAATCCAAAAACATAAAAAAATAAAAAAATCCAAAAACATCAGAAAATCAAAAACATCAAAACATTAGAAAATCACAAAATCCCAAAACATTCAAAACATATCAAAACCCAAAACAGGTCAAAAAGTTAGTCAAAAAGTCAAAAACAGAGTCATCTTGTCGAACTACAGGTGTCTGAGCCTTGAACGTAGGCAAGGTTGATCTTTGATCATCCCTCAAGACACTTAGGTCAATCCTTTAGGAGTTTGTCATAATAAACTAGCAATCCATTTGTTCATATCTCATCAATAATCAAGTCTATGTCAATCGAACTACATGGTCTCTGCATGTATAACGTAGGCAAGGCTAATCTGTTGATCAGCCCCTGAGGCCCCTAGGATAGGTCTTTAGGTTAGTCTCTTGGTCAAAATCTCGAAAAACCCCAAAACATTTGAAAATTCAAAAAATTAAAACATTTGTAAAATCTTGAAAATACCAAAAACAGCCTCAAAACATTTCAAAAACATCCAAATATTTGAAAAAATTCATTTATATCATCTCGCTTTCACCTGCAATAAACATCACTCATAATAAATCAATCCTCATCCTCAACCTTTGGTAAAATAATTGGAAACAAGTCTAGCAGATCGAAAGTGAAAACTCAAAACGTCAAAGTCTCAAGTCTAGGTTAGTATGCAAACAAGTTGGTCAACTCGTTGTGTCAATAGCCTATTATCCAATCAATCCCATATCAAATCATCTGATATCATCATGTCCTAGGATGCATCCTTCCTACAATGGACATCAACATCAGACATCACCGTAGTTTAGTCTTGGCTAGTGGTATTGAAGAACATTGGCTTGTTTGTTTACTTTATCTTTGTCTTTTGACTTATCTTTTTGCACCCATTTCAATGACCTCTCGATGATGTCCCAAAAAAAAGGGATTTAGAGAGAAAGGAATGGGGCAATGATCATGATCTTTTTATTTGTTGCGCTTGTCAGATATTCTTGTAATATAACCTTGGTCATACATGCTTTGCTTGGTTTGTAGGAAGGGTGTTTTAGGTGTCTTGTTGACCACATAGGAAGGCTTGCTTTTGTATGTTTTGGTCTAGGATGTTTGAAATATCCAAACTGCATTCTGAATAAGGTTTCATATGTTAGGTGTGAACAAGAGTACTCCTATCTGATTGTCGAGTCAAAATCCATCACACTAAGAACAACGCCATCCTGGTTCTTTATACCTTGATGCATCGTACCCCATGTGTAATCAAACATAAGGTAATTGGCCCTTTTAAAATCCCAACTCCTTGGTATCCATCATCATCATCATCATCGCCTCATGTCTTGTTGGAATCTCTTACTTTCTTCCATCCTCTTTCGCGCTAACATGGTACCATGAAAGTTAATCACAAATCATTATCGTCATTGCACTCATCCTGCATCCACAAACTATTAGCATATTGCATATTGCATATCATATCAGATAGAAATAATAATCATACCATATGCATTGCATCTCCATCATTGCATAATATAGATTGGTTATTCTAAGCATCTCATAGACCATAGCATAAATTTTTTATTAATCATCCCATATAATCCATATCATGTATCTCATAAACATCCATTGCATAATCATATGATCATACCATGTACGTAAGCATTATTAACAATCCATTACATCATATACATACATACCATCCATTTCCATAATCATATGGACATGTCATAAAAGCATCCATTATGCCATCACATATACATCACATATCATATATCAAAATATCCATTTTGCATGAACATCATATCATAACACATGGATATATCGTTTCATAAAACATCATTTCATCACGTCATCATCATAACATCATAAGTGCATATCATAAATGAGAAAATTGCATACATCTTATCATCCATCATTGCATAATAATATAGATTTGTTAGTCTAAACATTTTCATACCTTAACATTTTGCATACATCATAAAAAGTGCATAAGAAAAGGTATGGGAAAAGAAATGCATCCATACATCATCACATAAGCATCATATAGAATCATCATTATAGCATCATAACATAGAAAATCATTGCATCACATTACACAACCTATAGAAATAATATCCATCCATAATGCATAGAAGTAGAATAGGACACATCATATCGGATAAATATCATCTCATCTCATATATCATCAAAATAAATATACTGTCATGGTACAAAAAGAACCGGATCAAGTATGTCTCAAATATATAAGTACAAAGGCCCACTGAGCTATCAAAAATGATCCCATGGGGCACAAAAAGAATCTTGTCTCTAAATCAAAATGAAGGCTAGCCTTGCTGGCTGCTACCCTCGCCACCTGCTTTCTCCCCGTGATCCTTTGTGGGTCTATGGCCTGTCCTTTGTGGCAAATCAGGCACTCGGGCTGCCTTTGACATGACCTGATAATAGTGCATCTTGTAGTAGTCAGCCTCTTGAATGGCCTCCCTATACGAGCAAAGTGGCACCATGCTCTGGGAGGAGGATGCATACATACTCTCAATTTGTTGTCATCTACCCATCTCTGTCGCTACCTGCAGCTTTGCAACCTGTCTCTATTGGACCATCTGGTCCCGCTCTACCCGCAGCTGATCCCTCTCAGCTGTCAATACCTGTATTTGTGCTTAAAGCTAAATAATCTTCCCATCCTTGGGGTCTAGCTGTGGCTCTGGCTGCACAGGTGGCTGATCCTGATCCCCATCTCTGGGTGGTGTCAGAACCCTGTCCTAGTTACTGTGATCTTGGTGTGCCTAGTCCCCATCCTACCATCCCTAGTTCTGATCCTATCTAGGGACATCCTATCTCTACTCACCCACTTGCGGATCTGGGAGTGGCTGATCCTATGGACCCCTATTCTGATTTGGCTGATGTGGTGGTGGTCCTCCCCCTCCTCGGCCCCTGTCTTTGTACCCTCAGCCCCGTCCTACTCCCTTGCCTTTGGCTCTGCGTCAGGCAGATGGTGTCCTTGGCATTGTAAATCAAAGAGGTGGCCAAAACCAATCTCTGTACACCTGTGTCATGCCTGCATCTTCCTGAACTTGATCATATGGCCATGGCCTGGCCACTAGCTACATAAAACTTTGCATTGCCTCATGTGTAGGTATATAACGGCCCCAGGAGTTTTGGCTCATTTTTCATGCAAAAATAGCCACATACTGATCATCTGGCCTATCCTTTGGCTCACCAAACTGCCTCTAAACCCTTCTTGGCAGGTACATCTTGAGTATAGTGTGTTCCCTACCCTGAATCAATCTGTCCTAGCGGGTGAAGAAAATCTATTGTACATCATCGTACCATGTAGGCCATCCAAGGTATGACCGCCATGTGAAAACCCACATATCATCCAAAACTCTCCTCCAATGAGGAATCCTGTGTTGTCCTGTGTGGGTAAAAGAAACACCGCCTCTATATCTCCAGACAACTAGATCATCTGGCTCCATATCTACTGGAACAACCCTTAGACAAAGCACAACAATGTGCTCCCAAGCCCATATGTGAAGTAGTGTAACACTAGCCCCAAGAGCTTGGTTGTACAGGTATGCAAAATCATGCAGATCTTTGTATAGTGAGGCCAACAGAATTGGCCCCCAAGTAAAGCATGTCTGTCATCGAACCATGCACTCCTAAGTGAGCCCCCATCTAGGACTGAAGTATCGGCCCCGTCGATCTGGTGTGACGAGACCCAATATAATGGTTGCAATAACAAGGTAGAAGGGTGATACAGAGAGCCTATAACACTCTAACTTGATCTAACCCTCGCAAAAAAAATCTCGTCCTGGCCCATAACATTGTAGCAGGCCTCCCTCTCGTCATCCACGTCATATATCACACGCTCTCCATGGATGGGCAATCTGTGGATCTACCACATGTCCTCTAGTGTGACCCTCGCCTCAGTTGTTGGGAGGTGGAAGGAGGATGTATTGATGTGCCATCTCTCAACAAGTGTCGTCAGCATACCTAGGTGTGTCTGAATGGGCCGAGCATAAGCGATATACCAAAGTCCGATCCACCCTAGGTGCTCTTGCTGTCGCTCGAGCATATCATCCAAGATGCTAAAAAGATCTCGGGACCTATGCTCACGTGAGTATAGTATCATCATCTCCTCCTGCATTAGGAAAGTCACCGCGTTAAAATTCATCAAAAACCGTGAACCTGATTTGTCTCGGTGTACCCCAGGCAACCTTAGCGTCGCTGTCTGTGGGTGCGGTGCAATTTGAAAGTTTCAAACTGTGCCGCTAAGAGTATTTGAACCTCAAACTCTGCTGCGACATCGTAGTTTGGACATGTAGCTCAATTTAACCTAAACCCCAATTTGCAAAAAGGATCGCCATGGTGCACTTTACGTATGCGGCTAGGTTTCGAATTTAAACCCTAATTCCAAACTACGTCGTGGTGTCGCTACTCGCCACTGCGACACAGTTTGAGGCCGCGTGGTGCCGATTGAAGCTTTCCAGTAGTGCAGTATGGGACTGCTCCTAAAAACTAAGTTTCCTAGCCTAATAAATGTCACAAAAATTGAAAAATGAAGCCAGGCAAAGTTGACTCACCGGTGGTCCAGTTCCAGGTAGCCTCTGGTGTGTGCGTACTCTGTCCGAGATGTGCCGGGGAAGCTGTCATTGCGCAATCTCGCAAAGGGGTTAGAGCTCAAAATTGCAAAATCTCTGAAGGCGAAATGTGAAAATGAATTGGAAGTGGCCCCTCAAGGCCTATTTAAGTCTGAAAATTAGGGTTTTTTTACCCCATTTAGCCATCCAGCTAGGGTCTTGGACCCTCAATCTCATTTTCGCCTGATCGAGGGCCATTTTGCACCAATTTTTTTGCATTTTATCTCATTTTTTGGCATCTTGGAGCCTTCCTAGACCTGTCGGGCACCTTGTCCTCTTTTTTTGTGAGATACCCAAAAATCCGAATTTTCGTCCGATCTCTCGAGGGGGCAGTATATTGACATGTTTTCTCTCGCCGAGGTAGCAATGGGGCAAATTTTGAAAACAATTTTTTTTGACTTTTTGAACGAGACAATTTATTCTTTGAACTAATGTAACGAGTGCATCACTTCAAAGAGGGGAAAAATGTAGACATGGAAAATATACCGACATACTTGATCCCGATTACTAACAATGTTTCATCACCTTCTTAGCTTATCATCACTCTTCATCCCTTAATTAAATAAATAATCATTTATCTGATTAATTCATTCTCTCTTGTTAATTAAATCAATCAATATGATCTAATTAACCCTAAGTCTCTATTTAATTAAATAATTCATTTTATTTGATTAAATCTCTAAAGTCACCCTATTAAATTAAATAAATTAAACCTTGTTTAATTTAATCTAACATCATCCCCTTTAGTTAAATAAATCAAATCCTTTATTTAATTAAATCTAAAATCACATTCTTTGCATCCTTTGATTTAAATCAACCCATAATTCTAAATCAAATAGTCACATAATCTAATCCCTCATTAAATTAATTAAACCTTGATTAATTTAATCCTTGATCTCCAAATTTCTGTAGATTTTTCCACTTGCACATGAAAATAAATTTAATTCATTTATTAAATCTCTATTTTCTCTCAACTTGGCATCTTTTGGGGAATATCCCTCCAAGTTTGAAAATCCCTCTAACTATGTGTTTGTTTCTTGTGTTTTGCAGGTATTAGGATTGAGGTTCTATAGGTAGATATATGAGGATATGGATTAAGAGGTCCTAAGAGGATAGATTAAGGGGTATTGAGAGAGTGACTTAAGGGGATGCAAGTGGATGGATTAAGGGTAGATATACGAGGATATGGATTAAGGGGTCCTAAGAGGATAACTTAAGGGGTGTTGAGAGAGTGACTTAAGGGGATACAAGTGGATGGATTAAGTGTAGATATACGAGGATATGGATTAAGTGTTCCTAATAGAATGGCTTAAGGGGAATTAATAGAGAGACTTAAGGGGATGCAAAATGATGGATTAATGGTACATAAGAGGATGGATTAAGGGGTTTTAAGAGAATGGATTAAGGGGATATGAAATCAATTATAAACTTTTTATAAAATGACAATGAATTAAATTTAGTTTTATATTTATACTATCAATTAAATGTATCTAGAACTATATATAGTTACCTGTCTCTAGATTCAAATTCCATTGTAATATATTTATCTCCTCTCTTTTTTGTAAAGAATCTAATTTTGGGAGACCTGAAACAAAAAATGATATAAAACTTTAATTATTAAATGACTATTAAAGCCAAATATATATCAATTAAATATATATATAACTATATATTTACCAATATTTATTTATTTTTTTGTACCATCTGCATCCTCTCTTTTTTGTAACACATCTATGATTATCTCATGATCATCCATTGAAAGTGTCCATAAAACTTTATTAGCAAGCCTCCCTTGATATCTAACTAGTTTTATATTGGTTGCCAAAATCAAATGTGAATAATGTATAATCTTCTTGTGTCTTTCATAACCTTCAAATGTAGGCAAGCCATTCTTTCTCATCAAATATTTTTGAAGCCACCAAAAACAACCACTAAACCAGTTGGATACTCAAAGTCATAATCATCCACTCTAGGATGTACTAACTTATGTTTTCTCTCAACACATCTAGCCAACTAGTACTCGGTCTCCTCTTCATTCCCCTCAGGTGCAACAACAACATACACATGTCCTACAAAAATAAATAAAAAATTCAATAAAGAGTGACTTATATTTAATTCACATATATTAAAAATGCATACATATAAAATTCAACTCAATAAATAATGTACCTTCTTGTACAAGATCCGAAACACGATCATAATCATTTGATGCAAACACTTGATTATCTTCAATTATCGTTCCATGTTGAACATGTGTCGATGTAGGTGTTAAGGCTCTTTGTTGCCATTGTTCTACCCATTTTGTATTTTCACATGCCTCCCAATCACCTGCAATACAAAATTGACAAAAGCATGCCAACTCCCTTGTCCATATTGTCCATGTGTTTGCATTCAAACTCTTAAATAAATGCCATTTTGAAAATCCATTAATTGTTTCACAATCTTGTTGAGAAAACATATTATTCTCTTCAACTAACCAAAAGAAGCGTCGAATTATTGAGCTCTCACTTGTTCTTGTAGATAATTTGGTATTGCACCAATCTACAATTGCATGTGCATCTCTAAATTTTGCAGCATCCTCAAATTTTAGTTGCTCTCTAGCAAGAGCTCTATTCACACATGCACCTGCTCCATCATGTTCTCCCTTACCATGACCAACTTCAAAAAAATTCCATATGTGCTGGATATTATTTTCTTTATGAAGTATACATAACCAATAAAACATTCTAGCATTTTTTAATTGACCCGTGCAATTATTCAACCATATGAGATGTTCTAGCATTTGAATTCCTCTCTCTTTTAAATTTTTATAAAATATATCAAAACAATATTGAACAAACTCATATGAATGTAATCGATTATCACTTACATAAAAATGGTACTCTCTCAAAAAATTTCTATTATCTTTTGTACTATCATCTGCATGTCTATAAACAATGTGAGTAAATATAGCTACTTGCACTGAATTATAATACTGTGATCGAATTTCTTCTTGTGGAGCAAGAGTATAATTTTCAGCAAAATCAACAATTGACAATATAGTTCCAATTGGGAATGTGTTTTTACATAAACAAAATTGATTATCAAGCCAATGAGCACACTGAGAGTGTTGAACATATTTAGGTACAATCTTATCTTTAAATTCATTAATAAATGCATGCACACTAAATTTTTCCACAATTAGCTTACAACGTTTTCCAATTTTTCCATATTTTAAAGAATACTCAACATTTTTAATTTTTTTTAGATCCACTAATTGTTGTCCAAATTCATCTAAACTACTTTCATTCATACATTCTCCTAATAATGAAAAGTTACCACATCTATCACATTCTCTATAAATACATGCTTTTAAATAAAATAAGTTTCCATTAGAGGGTTCACAAAACAAACCTGCAATAAAATATTTGATTCTTTCAAGTGGCATATGAATACCACAAATGTCCTACATAATTTGGTTAGCATGCAAAGTGCATCATATATATCAAAAACTATCATAATAATAACGAAATTGTACATGGGTCTTATAACAACAAGAGATTTGTTTCTTATTAATTCTAACATACCAAGGTTTACACTTTTCGAATCATCTTTGACTTATATTAATATTCAATGGTAAGATTGAAGTGTCTAATTTTTTTTATATAATTCAGTTTGAGTCATATGTAAGAGATGCTTTGGATGAGGTTCACGAATTTTGGAACCCACCCTTAATTTTAAGACATCTCTAATGTTAGGTGAAACTCCTATATTATCATGCCAAATTTTTTCGATTAAGGATTTAATTTTATTAGTTAATTTCATGTCTGATCTTGGGAGTCTACCACTAAAACTCCAACATTGATTAATTGGATCCTTTTCAATACTTTCTCTTCTTTTAGTAGCTTTTATCAAAGTTTTTGGATTTACTTTTATACATTTACGAATCTTACTTAACATTCTTTTATTTGAAGCTGCTTTATCAACTAGAGTAGTTGTTATTGCACGACGAGCCGCATTCTTATCTTTTGATTGACTTTTCTTACCTATAAAATCAATAACATTAGCAACACTAGATATGAATTGTTCTATTGAATCATCTTTCTTTTTTGGTTTTACAAAAACACCTAAATTTTTTTATCACTATTCTCATTTTCGACATTATCATCAATTGCACCATGAGTTGACATTGGAATCCTAATTTATTTCTATAAAAAAAACATTTAATATATTTTATTTCCATAAGTTCTAATTTGTCTCCAAGAAACTTTACCACGAAGTTTATCTAGCACATCTCTTTCAATTGTAAAAAAAATATTTTCAGGTTCATCCATAGAAGGGGTTTCATTTTCATTCACACAAGGTGTTCCATTTTCATTTTCAAATGTAAAAGGGATTTCATTCACATTTTCATCAGTGTGAGGGATTTCATTCTCATTTGCATTCTCATAAGATATAATTTCATCATTTTTTTGTTTTTGCATTATTTCAACCCTAGAATTATTGATATCATTAATGGTGTATCCAACTTCATCTAAACAAGCAATATCAATATTATCAAAACTTGGGTTTGAACACATACCTGGATAGATTGTATGAATAGGTGCATTTTCCATATCATTGGGAGGTGGATTTGAAGACATACCCGAAGTTGTTTGCATAGGTACTATTCCCACATCATTCAAAGTTGAAGTTGAAGGCATAGGTTTGTCTCCATAATTGCATTTTCTTCCATATTCACCATCTCCACATTTGCATCATCTACATTCATTTCATCATTCATGGCTTCCTCTTCAACATTATTGGAACTAGATGCTTGCAAATTTTTCATTTGATGAATCCTTTCTCTTCTATCCCTTTGTCTTTTTGCTTCCATATCTCTATTTGCTTGAATTTCTTCAGGTGTCATTAACTTTCTACATCTTTTTCTTTGTCTTTGCTTATCACCCATGGTTACCAAACCCTCTTTGATGAAAAAAAAATGATTCAAATACAACCTATTTTCAAATTGCTATCTCCTTCAAATATTCAAATAAAACTATGTAGTATGAAGATCCTTTTTTCTTTAAACTCTGAAGTACAAAAACATCATGAATGCATCCAAAAATTCTCTTTTTCCAAATCTTCTTGTAAAAATTTATTGTACTTGATTCCACTTCAGAAAATTCAACCTGCACTTTGTCTCTTCCAACAATTTGAATAGAATATGCCCTGCACAAGACAAATTTGCAATAAAAAACGCAGAAAATGTCACTTTTGGTCTGTACTGCAAAAAATGAATGTTGCAGAAAAAATGTGTTTTATTAGTATTTACCAAATTAGGAAAAAATGACTATATAAAAAATGCATACGTATTATGAAACACATATGCATTCTATTCTAGGAACGCGTATGCGTTATCTTTACCCAACAGGTAATAGATAACGCGTACATGTTTCATTTAAATAATGCGTACACGTTTTAGTAATGTGTACGCGTTATTTAAAAAATGAATTCCCAACCCACATGCAGCCTTGGTTTTAGGCTTGGGAAAGGCTTGGAAATTCAAGCCTTAGCCTTTGACCTGCAACTAAAAAAACTAAGGCAGATTGAAGAAGAATGTCCAACTTTGGCAATATGGCTGATGAACTTTTTTTCTGAATCAATCTATAAAATTAAAACTCATTAAATAACATGATGTCTACTTTCCAAATATATAATTTTTTATTAAGATTGGATTATATTTTCTATTTATTAATTAATTTCTAAGCAAACTAGTCCTTAAAATTGAAATATCAGGCTTTTTTTGTTTTTTAATAACTTTTTTTTGGTTAAGTTTCTTGTAAAAAAAATTATATGGCATCAAAATTCAGACAATTCTCTACACAATGAAAAAAAAAGATTAATTTTTTTTTAGTTTAGGTCCAATTATGTTGTCCGTACACGTTGATTTTTAAAAACAACAATTAAGGCTAATAAAAATTCAATAAAAAAAATATTCAACAAAAAATAACAAAAAAAATTCCATATTAATCTTCATGTTGTTAGCTCTCTTTTCCCAAAAGGAATTATCAAAATATTTTTATTTGGGTCAAAAAGTGGTGTCCGTACACGTGCTTGGTATGGTAAAAAAACAAGGACTTTTAAAAAGTGGTTTTTAGAGATCCCTATCAAAATTTAATTTCTATAATCTAGGTATTTGAATAATTTACATATTTGGAAACTAGATTCAAAATGATAAATTTCATATTACTTACTTTTTTCAAGATTCATTGTGTAAGCGCCTCAAATTTTCAGTCAAAGTGTGACAAATTCTGAAAAACAACAAAAACACTTCCACTTTGAGCTTTTTGTGTACCCAACTTCTTGCATCAGCCCGTAGCCATTTTCATTCTACAACTAAGAAAGACACAATGCTAAAAATAAATTTCTTGGAAATGAATAACATAAATTATAATGATCAATCAACAACCATACTAAGATGAAATGCATAACAAAGATGAAAATCCGAGCAAACAAACAAGATGCTACTCTATCTACTTTGGCTGTAGGAACAGTCACAAAATAGAATTCTAGTAGCTGCAGGAACAATTGATGCCAAATTCTTAACTAATTACTGAACAAAAAGTAATACTAAACTAATACTAAATTAAAGGACGAATTACTCACCAAGTGGACCCCTTTGGATGAGTATCTTCTAAAACTAATGAGATCTCAGATGCTCAAACTCATAACTTTATTTTATTCACTGTAAATCATGAGTACAAAAGAGTAATATATCTGTATTACTGAGAAATAAAGAATGCAAGTACAATATCAAATCGCGCAACCTTCAGAAAAGGAATATTTGATCCTTATTTATACTATCAACTAAACAAGGTGGTCAACTCCACAAACTGGGAGGATGCCATTTAGGGAAAACAAAGAAAGTGGAGTGGCGATGGTTATGCATGCATGGAATCCAGTTAGACATGCAAGTCCAAATGTAGATTTAGCATAGCAGTAACTCTCGCGTTGCTCAACAATATTAAAGTCCACTACAAGGCGGTTACATTCGATTTGCATAGGGAATCTCTTGCCGTCGACCTCCTTTGACCTTTGAATGATTCCCTAGCTGGACGTTATGGTGCATGCCCAGCTGGCGGTGCCTTCCTCAATTTAGCATCCTCAAATTAAATCTGCATGGCAATGTTAGTATGCACAATAATTGCATATTTGTAACCACCTTAAGGAACATGCATTAACCACATGCAAAATTAATATGGATAGTCCATATAACATACCATTATCATTAAAGGTTTGCAAAAATAAGATTAAGCCCAATATCAATAGTTCTGAGGAAATATCATAAAAAGTATCAACACTTAATCATCAAGGTCCATGATATCTTTAGCAAATAAACCATAAGTTCTACCCAAAAACAGACCATAAACTAGGCTCATCACTCCCCCCAACCTAAGGTCTTGCTGGTCCTCCAGCAGGGGAAGGGTTGTTCTTCTGCTTGGTCAATGCTTTGAAATTTTCAACTGACAACTATCCCACATCAAAGTGTGTTGTGTGTGAATTGGGATCCCAATAGAATCCTCCCAATCTGTCTAATTTGCTCCATCTCTGTTTCTCTACAGCAATATCATATTGGTAGAACTTGAAGTTCGGTACATGCCACATTAGGATGGGTGGCTGAAAAGTCAAGGGAATCCAAAATCGCCCTTTTGTCCTTCCAATGTGAATATATCTATCAATTCTTTTAAGAGCTGTTGCATAGTTCTAGATGGAATGAGGCTTAGCCTGCTTGAGGTCATCAGTTAAGTTGTTCCATCTTTGTGAGAGGTATCTCTTCACAGTTTCCTCTCTTTCTTTTTCCTTTGCCTCATATTCATTATAAACTACTTCTATCCAAGGCATAATCCTATTACCATAGCTAGGTCTAAGAAGCATTATGTGCCATTCCCTGGAAATATCCCTTGGATTCCTTGATTCAGCCCTAATGGATAGGGGAATATTGGATTTCATTTGCTTATAAGCCCCATATTTTTGTCCCCAACTAATCTCATTTTGCACCCAAGACATAAATTCCATTAATTGGACATCCCCAACATACAACAGCGGATTCCAATCATGGTCTTAAACTCACACAACAAATTCTTCATTTCAGCGGAAGCAATTCGATAAGCATTGAAAAATTTAGTAGGGGTCTCAATAGAAGGGTTCAAACCTAAGAAAATTCTTGCTAGCCTAAAAGAAAGATATTTCTCCTTCAAATGTAGAGCATAGACCCTTGGAGGGGTCCTACATTCCAAAATTTGTGGTACCAAGGTTGCCATATCATCCACCTTCTTCTTTAAGGTGGCAATTTCTGCATCTTTGTCTTCAATTTCCTCGTCTCTCTTTTGAATTTCCTTCTTCAACTTGCATTTTTCCTCCTTCTATTCCTCTTCCCTTCTTTGCATCTCTTTCCATATATGCATGGAAACCTTGTGCATTGAAAAATCAGGGGGGTTATGTATTCCTACTAGCATCTTCTCTAGCACTAATGCTAACAACAAGGATTCAGGTTGTTGTGTCAATTCTGGTTGTAGGGGTACTGATTGTTCTCCCAATTTGGGTTGTTGCTGCAGGATTTTCATCTCTTGTTCTTATTATGGATTTTGCTATAGGATATCTTGCTGCAGGAAATCCTTATTTTCCTCATACTCTTGGTTTTCCATTTCTCCTGCAATGTTAGCAAGATCGACCACTGTTATGTTTGTTGTCATCTTAAATATATATTCTTCCTCAACATTCCCCTACCCCATTGGAGCTTCTACATCCCCCTGTGATACTTCCCTAGACTTAGGGATTTCTTGCAGAGACATACCAAAGGCTAGCCCGACTGGTCTTGCTTTCCTAGGAGGGCTCTCATGTTTTTCTTTGGTTGCAAGATGAATAGTGTCAGCCTTTCTCTTCTTAGAGCTTTGCACCTCTTTTTCTACTGGCTGCCTTTTGAATTTTCCTTTTCTTGTTTCTACCACTCTCTTCTACACCCTAGTTTTCATTAAAATTCCAAGTGGAACATCATCATCAGAGTCAGAGAAATAACTTTCTTTATCTGAGTGCTCTATCCCAGAAGAGCTAATTTCTATGGTTTTTTCTGCTGCAGGAGGGTTTACACTAAGGCCTGCACTAGAGGTTGAAGTACCAAGAGTGGCCTCAGTCATGCTCAATCTCCTGCTAGACCCACGGGGTTGAGGTAAAACCCTAGGTTGCAAATGCTCAGGTCTAATTTGATTAATTTTTATGAATTCTTCTCAAGTCATTCCAGATACATTATGTAGAGTCTTCTCAACTAGCAATTTAATCAAACAATGGTGGGAACCAAAATTGTCCCTACCTTTCTGAGTCTCGACTGTCATGATTGAAAGAAGGTTGTATAGCACGTTCGACACATTCATCCTCCTTTCGTGCCTCATATGATTCAAAAGCTTAAAGTGCATAGAATGCAAATTTGACTGGCGACCTTCACAGGTGATGTATTTTATGACATAGACAACTATCTGCTTCCATGGCTCGGGAAAAGACATTCTCTTCATTCCCTGTTTATCTATGCTCAATGGAGGGTCATTCAGCTTTGTAAATTTAGCCCTAGCTTACCTGGCGTCTCTGGAAGCAGGGTAATTTTCACCATCAGTAGGTAACCCTGTAACTTCTGCAATTCTTTCTTCAGTTGCTAATCCTTCTAGCCCTTTTACCATGGCTTTCCCTTTAGACAATGTCTGGGCGAATTCTAGTGCAATGTCTTCATCGAAATCATCCAATTTCAGGAAGTAGTTTATCCACCCGCAGTTTTTGAATTTGGCCACACATTGTGCATCCTGCAGTAATACATCATGCACCATGGGTTCATTTTGAATTAACCCACCTCCCATTGTTTGCAGTCAAACAAACACTTTGTGGTTTCCTTCCTGCAATTCCTTCTGAAAATCAAATTCACCTTCCTACAACACTTGCTAACTTTCTAATGCTAATGTTGACATAATTTTTCTTTTTTTCCTTTTGTTTGAAACACAACTTGAGATATGATAGGGTCAATAATGGAAAGGAAGGAATAATAAAGGAAAGCTATGATGGAGAGAAATGGTGGCGATAGTTGGTGTCACTTCACACATGCGATCCGTCCTCTCACTCAGATTTCAAATCGACTCAATTTAAATTTTGCTGACATAGACCAGCATGGACTGACACATGGGAAAAACATTCACATCTTTTTCCTCGCCCCCCAGCCTAAATTTGGGAATGTGTCCTCACATGTGGGATGATGATTTGACAGGGTAGGGAATATTGGCATGCTATGGTGAACATCCATACTAACATACAACAATTAAATGAATGCACTTAAAGAAAATTAAGATATAACAATTAATGCACACATACCTGAATGTGTGGAGGATCTGCTACAAATATTGTGGAGAAAGTACCATTTCCATTTTTAGGAAATAAGTTGAGCAATTAATGAAGATGAGGTGGGATGAGATGGAGTGGAATGAAGTGATGTGATGGAAGAGAGAGAAAGGTGGAAATGGATGGGTGGATGGGTGAATAAATGGAATCCCACAGAAGTGGAAGTTTTTATTATGACAAGTACATACCTTAATTAGCCAAAAGGAGGGACACTAGGTCCACTTCCTTTGGTTGCAGGAAGCTCGGGTGCTGCATGTTGAGTGAATTGATGTAGGAACTCCTCCTTGGAAGCTAACTTGTGATACAATCTAAGGCGATGACCATTGACAAGCAGCTTGAATCTGACTGGGTCAATAGTAATGAGTTGTACAACATCATTAGGGAATACTTCAACAACCTCATATGGTCATAGCCACCTTGTCTGCAATTTTATTGCATTGTCCTGATACTTTGAGTCATAGAGCAGGGCCCAATCTGCTGGTTTGAATTTCTTATCCTTGATGAATGTATCATGCCACTTGATTCTTTGATTTTGCACCACCTTTGTGTGATGCAAGTCTGCTCTCCTTATCTCATCCAAAGCATTCAGCTACATGATTCTTTCTCTTTGTGCCTCAGAGATATCTATCCCCAAATCTACTGCAATCCAAAGAGTCTTGTATTCAAACTCAATGGGCATCATGGTTGTCTTTCCATACAACAACTCAAATGGAGTGAAGCCTGTAGTTGTTTTCTAGGTAGTTCTGTAGGCCCAAACAACTTCTGGTAATCTATTTTCTCAATCCTTTATGTGGATAGCTACTGCCTTGTTCAAAATAGCTTCAATTTCTATATTGGTTACCTCAACTTGGCCATTGGCCTGGGGGTGATAAGGAGTAGACTTCCTGTGTTTGATGTTGTATTCATTGACTAGTGCTGCAACAAGGGTTGATGTGAATTGAGCCCCTTGATCAGTCACTATCTCTTGTGGAACTCCATACCTTGTGAAAATATCTTCATAAAGAAATTTTGCAACCTTGTTATCTCTTGCATGCTTCATGGTCTTAACTTCTACCCATTTAGTTACATAATCAGTGCATACCAGATATAGGACTTACCATTTGATGGAGGGTCAATGGGTCCTACAAAATCCAACCCCCACTTGTCAAAGAGAGTGATTACTACCTGAGGGAAAAGTGACATCTCATCAGATCTAGTTGGTCTGCCCATTCGTTGGCATCTGTCACATTTTCTTGTATACCTTCCTGCATCCTTGTGGAGTGTTGGCCAGTAATATCCTGTGTTCAAAATCTTCATTGTTGTCCTCTTGGCTGCAAAATGTCCTCCACATGGTTCATTGTGACATGCATGCAAAATTTCATATGTCTCATCTTCTCTCACACATCTCCTCATGACATGGTTTGGTCTAGTATAAAATAAACATCCAATAATCCATGAGAAAGGAAAATATTTTTCAATGAGTGCCTCTCTTTTGGAGAGAAGTGAGGAGGAAATCTACCTATGACAAAATAATTAGCTATGTCAGCATACCAGGGTGTTTGTACACTGATAGAGAATAGATTCTCGTCAGGAAAAGAGTCATCTATGGCTTGATTATCTTCTGATGTAGTCAGCCTTGAAAGAAAATCTGCAACAACATTGGCCTTCTCTGGCTTATCCACAATGGTTATGTCAAACTCCTGCATCAATAATAACCACCTTGCTAGTCTACCTGTGATCAAAGGTTTATTCATGAGATACCTAATGGTTGCATGATCAGTGTGCACAAAGATTTGGTAGCCTATTATGTAATTTCTGAATTTTTTCAGGGCATAAATCATTGCCAACATTTCTTTCTCTGTCACTATATAGTTGAATTCAGCTCCTTACAAATTTTTACTGACAAAGTAAATAGCATTTTCAATAGCTCTTTCTTTCTATCCTAAGACTGCTCCTATGGCATAATTTGATGCATCTATATGGATGTGGAAAGGAAGCTCCCAATTAAGTCCTTTAAGTATAGGAGCATGAGTCAAGGCTACCTTTAAATCAGAAAATGCCTTGTCACAATGTTCAGTCCACTGGAACTTAACATCTTTAGTGAGGAGGATATACAATGGTCCTGCTATTTTTCTAAAATCCTTGATGAAAAACCTATAATAGCCTAAATGGCCCAAGAAACTCCTAACATCCTTTTGTTTTGCAGGTGTGGGTAGATTTGTGATTACGTCAATCTTTGCAGGATCTACTTGAATTCCTTTGTGAGAGATGTAGTGCCCAAGAACTACACCTTCCTACATCATCATGGAGAACTTTTCACTATTTAAGGAGAGATTGTGATCTTCACATATCTATAGGACTCTCCTGAGATTCTCCAATGCTTCACTGAAATCAACACCATAGGTAGTGAAATCATCCATATAAATTTTCATGCAATCATGAGAAATGTTTGATAATATGATAATGACTACCCTCTGAAAAGTTGCAGGTGCATTGCATAAGCCAAATGATAGTACTAAGTAGGCATAGGTCCCCCATGGTCTTCTCCTAGTCTTCTGGTGCAATTTGGATTTGGTTGTAGCCACTGAAACCATCTAGAAAAGAAAAGTATTGCTTTCCTGCAAGTGTGTCCAAAACTTGATCTATGAAGGGTAAGGGAAAATGGTCCTTTTTGGTGGCAACATTAAGTTCCCTGTAATCAACACAAACTCACCATTTCCCTCATTTTTTAGGCACAATCACTAATGGAGACACCCACTGGCTATTTGAAATGGGGTAGATAAATCCTGCATCTAGCAACTTCTGCAGTTCTCCTTTTACAATTTCTCTTAGTGCAGGGTTAATTCTTCCTTGTGGTTGCCTCACTAGGATGCAATCATATCTGATATAAATTCAGTGGGTGCAAAGCTTAGGATCCAATCCCTTCATATCATGATAACCCCACACAAATGCATGTTGGTGGGTCCTCAATAAATTTTCCAATAACAATTGTTGTTCTTCACTTAGTTTGTTGTTTACATTCATATACTTTCCTTCTGACACCTGTACTTGTGTAGTTGACTCTATCATAGTTGCTTCATTAACACATGGTACCTTGAGTTTATATGGAAACAATGTATGAGACATACCTGTTGCTATAGGAAGTCCATCTATAGGAACAATGGTTGCAGGAAGAATGACTGCAAGAAGAATATCTGCAGGAACAGTGGCTGCAGGAAGAACAAGTAGAAGTGTCTTGACTGGAGTAGCAGAATGAGAAGATAATGCTTCTTCCACTTCACAATGGTTATGAATAATTTTAACCAATACTTCATCTTCATCTTGAAGCTGCATGAAGGAGCTTCTACCTAACATCATAAGTTGCACCACAGAATTAACTTCCTCGGCCTCTTCACCAACATGTGGCCATACAAGATTATCTTCATCATGGGATGGCTGAGCAGGAGGATAAAGAACAAAATTTTTGGTGCTCCTCCCATCAAAAATGGTCGTCCCCTGAATGACATCCAATATATGCATTTGTAGTTGCTAACCATGGATTTCCAAGAATAATGGGATACCCGTCTAGTGTAGCTTTAGGAGAAAGAATCATGAAGTATTTTGGGTACTCCCAGGAGTCTAGAATCACTACAAGATCCTCCACTATACTATCAGGATTAACAGTAGAACTATCAAAAAATTTGCAGGATAGTAGGAGTAGATCTCATGCTTGAAAAGTTTAGTTGCTGCAGGATTTCCTTGCTCATTACATTTATTGTTGCCCCTAAATCAATTAGAGCATTCTTGATTTGGATCTCGTTTATAAAAACTGCTACCATAGGGCACCTGGGTCATTGTACTTAGGGATAGTCACTTTTCCAAGCATGATGTTAGCTAGTTGTCCCACCACATGAACCGTAGTGGGGTCTTTCTTCTTCCTACCTGGCTTCTTGAGGCATGCTTCTTTGATTTCCTTGTCATAGATTGGGACATCCTTTATGGCCTGGAATAGAGGGATCTAGACACATATATGCTTTAGCTGATCCAAGATGTCAAAATTTGTATCCTCTTTTTCTTCCTTCTTGTCAACTTCCAATTTCTGAGGAAATGGTGGTTCTTGTTCAGTCAGTTTGACTTGGATTGGTTCGGGATTTTTAGGTGCACTTGGCTGAATGGGATCATTCAAAGGTTCCTCTTCCTCTTCCAGAAGAAACTCAGTGATAATGGGCTTGGAAGGGGTTGGTAGAGTAGTTTCTAAATGCAAGTGGATGTCACTTACACTCATATCATATGCAGGGAATTGATTTGAATCAGTAGAGTATACAGGTTGTTGTTGTGGTTTGTTATTTGGATTGGGTGTGGGTTGAGCTGGTAGCTGAGTAGGTTTAGGTGCATTTGAGCTTGAATTAGTAGGTGGGGGCATTATAGCAGGCTACTGGGGCTGAGAAGGTGGCTGCATGTAACTAGTTTTCTAGGTAGGCCATTGTTGTCCTCCTCTCCATTGATTTGTTTGCTGCCAATTTCCTGGAGGTGGCTGCCAATGCCCTCGAAGTTGTTGTCACTAGGGTGGAGAGTTTTGATGATTGGGCCAAGAATTTGGAGGGTTACTCCAAGGCTGTGGTGGATACCTCCATAGCTGGATGGATATGGGGGCTGCGATTGGTTTTCGGATGAATAGGAATTGAAATATGGCCCAGTATAAGAGAGTGGATCTGGTGGCATACTTGTCTTGGAGCCCAAGGCCTCTTTTGTGCAACATAGTAGACTTGATCTTCTTCATTCTGGATTGGATTGAACTCAAGTGCAATCTGCTTGCCTTTAATATTAGCTACCATCTTGCATCTGTAGTCCTTATTCTTCTGTCTGCAATGGGGGCAATACTCTGCCAACATTGCCTTTGCCTCCTCTTATTTCTTCTTGGCCTAAAGTGTATCTATCCTAGTAGCTAGATTGTTTATAATGTCTTGCATGAAATCTTCCAACAAATGATTAATCTCCATTCTTGAAACTCCACCGGTAGCTGACTTACCCATGGAAGATTGGCAAGCTCTCCCATTCTTTGAAGCTGCCCTAGAGTAGTTTTGGCATATTTTCTTGATATATTCCCAAGGAACTTGGGTGATATCTCCTCTTGCCATCAGGTCCAAGGAAATAGTGCAAATCTCATTGATTCCTCTTAAGAAAAGAAGCTTCTGTGATTCTTCATTGAGGATATGATGTGGAGATTTATGTAAGCAAAACATAAACCTTGAAACATAATATTCTAGGCTCTCATCCTCCTTTTGTTGCATCTTGAAAATGTCACCTCCTCTCATGTCATTGCCCCTGCAATACTCCTTGTATTTCTCAAGGAACTTTTTCTTCATGTCCTCCCAAGTTTCCATAGTATCTCTTCCTAGGCTCATGAACCATCTTAATGCAACTTATTTCAGAGTGGTAGGAAATAGCTTAAGCCTATGGGCATCGATGGTATAATCATAACTCATGCAGAGTATGTCAAACTCAAACAAAAAGGTATTAGGATCTTCTATGACAAGTCCATAAAACTTGGGGAGTGCTGAAGCAGGGATAATTTTTTATGTTGTTAACTTCATTCTAATGGGCAATGGGGAAAGGAAAATCTGGTTGGTTAGGTTTGTTTCCATTTGCATCACCCATGCCTACTTGATGTAGTTCCAAAGCAAAGGGGTTCTCAAGTTGATTTTGGTCCTTAGAGGAGACTTCAGAGCTAGTCAGATCAGAGATTGCATCAACAAAGGGTTGTGGATCTTCTTCTTCTTCTTCTGGTAGGTTTTGATATTCAACTAACTAGAATGGATTAGGATTGTCAAGAAGGAATCTCCCATAAGTATCCCTTCTCCTTCCTCTATGCATGCGGTATCAACTCACTATCAGCCAACTCACACAAAGAATTGGTAAAGAATAAGGGGGGTCATTACTTCCTAAATGAGGGGTATACTAAGAAAATGTTTTAGAAATACTACAACAAGAAAATTACCAATGACTCCAAAGAACTTCCTAGTTTTACACCATCCCCAACAACGGCGCCAAAATGTCTGCCTCCTACAATGATTCAACAACTAGGCCTTTACAACTATGATTCATAGATTGGACATCTAACCTGAATAGCTATCTCAATCATCATGAAGGTGCATTTAACTTGTCAACCCAAGGATGCGAACTTGAAATGGGTCAGCACAATATGTGCACTAGGAACCCAAAGTAGCCATTTTCCTTCTACAGCTAAGAAAGACACAATGTTGAAAGTAAATTGCTTGGAATGGAATAACATAAATGCTAATCATCAATCAACAACCATAGTAAGCTAAAATGCATAACATAGATGAAAATCTGAGCAAATAAACATGACGCTACTCTGTCTGCTTTGGCTGCAGGAATAGTCATAGAATGGAATTCTAGTGGCTGCAGGAACAATCGATGCCAAATTCTTAACTAATTACTAAACATAAAGTAATACTAAACTAATACTAAACTAAAGGACAAATTACTCACCAAGTGGGACCCCTTGGATAAGTATCTTCTAAAACTAATGAGAACTCAGGTGCTCAAACTCAGAACTTTATTTTATTCACTGTAAATCATGAGTACAAAAGAGTAATATATTTGTATTACTGAAAACTCAGGAATGCAAGTACAATATCAAATCGCGCAACCTTCAAAAAAGGAGCATCTGATCCTTATTTATACTATCAACTAAACAAGGCAGTCAACTCCACGAACTGGGAGGACACCATTTAGGGAAAACAGAGAAAGTGGAGCGGCGGTGGTTATGCATGCATGGAATCCGGTCAGACATGTAGGTCCAAATGCATATTTAGCATAGAAGTAACGCACATGCTACTCAACAACATTAAATTCCACTACAAGGAAGTTACATTCGATTTGCATGGGGAATCTCCTACCATCAACCTCCTTTGACCTTTGAATGATTCCCTGGATGGACGCTATAGTGCATGCCCAGCTGGTGGTGCCTTCCTCAATTTAGCATCCTCAAATTAAATCTGCATGGCAATGTTAGTACGCACAATAATTGCATATCTGTAACCACCTTAAGGAACATTCATTAACCACATGCAAAATTAATATGGATAGTCCGTATAACATGCCATTATCATTAAAGGTTTGCAGAAATAAGATTAAGCCCAATGTCAATAGTTCTGAGGAAATATCATAAAAAGTATCAACACTTAATCATCAAGGTCCATGATATCTTTAGCAAATAAACCATATGTTCTACCCAAAACTAGACCATACACTAGGCTTATCAGTAGGCTTCATCTCTTATTTGCTTATGTGTTTATTCTTTTTGTCACAATGTATACAAGATGAAAGCTTGGTAAATTACACTTTTGGATCTTTGAATGTGTTAGAATGTGATTTTGAGTAGTTGGGATCTTTTGTGTGTTCTTGAGCATTTGTTGAGTATGAGTGCTCTCTTTTTTTGAGGAGTTTTGAACTCAATCCTCTCTTCCCTCCATTGTTTATTTTTCTAAAATCTATGTGTTTTATCCTTCATCTTAAATTTATGACTAGATGTGTAAACCTAGTTCTAGTTGAGCTCTTAGCTTAGGAGGTGGCTAGAGCCTTGTATTGATTGATAATGTCATGTTTAAAGGGTGGAAAATGTGTTCCTTATTGACTCATTTACACTTGAAGTGAGAGTTTTGAGATTCTTGCATGGGTGGAATTCTTAACATTCGAGAAATATATTATCTTGAAATATAAATGTAAGATGCAAGTATATTTCATTTAAATTGATTTGTATATTGAATTGAATAAAGAAGCGATATAATCCTCAATTGATATTGTCAAATTTAACAAAATTGATATTCATTATTATAAAAAAATATATTAATTTGAAAAAAACACACATAAAATTTGATTCATTATAACTAATTATTAACAAATTGATAATGGGTAAGTGCATGGATATGTGACACAATTTTGGCTCTTAAGATGCCACTTTTTTTCCTTTTTTATTTATTTATTTATTTTTCTGAAATCAGCAGAATCTGATTTGTATGAGAAAATGAAGATAGTTACACTCAAAATTTCAAGATGCAGTAAGAACAAAAGTTGAAGTGCTCTGAGTCTAGTTTCTAAGCTACTAATTCTTTTTGAAATTTATTAAGATTAAGGGTTTCAAAAAGGGGGGGGGAAACAGGTCTTGTTTTTTATCAAAAAAATAACATAGCGTCTGAGGGATCCCCCTTTTTTTATTAACTTTTTTTGGAATTTCAAAAATCCAAATAGTGAGATATTAGCTAACACCATGTAGTTTATCCTCATTCTTTCAGATAATTTTTTTAATGAATATATAATATTTTATTAATTTTCAAAGTGGGCACATCCTGAAAAGTTGAAATTTGAGCGTGATCCCCCGTAAATTTTTTGAAAACTAATTGAAGATTGATTTTTTCATCACGTGTAGAATAGAGTCTAGTTTTTAAAAATGTAATTCGTTTCACGTTTCGATGAAGGATTAGAAAACTATCCTAAAACTAGCACATGTTGGTTTTTGACCAAAAATGGAGGAATTTACAAGAGAAGTTATGGATCAAAACCTTAATTGAATCAAAATGAAAAAATAATTATATATTTATATAGTTAAGAGAGAGGTTAATGCCATCACAATTTTTTATAAACTTGCATTGAAAGAGGTGCAAACGTGACAGTGAGCACAACCAAAAATGTGTGAAATTTTGTTACCCTTTCAAAAAATCACGTCTTTTGCATAAAATGGTTGTCCAAACCTTTGGGTTGGATGCCCAATGCAAATTCTAGTTTTTGGAAGATTTTAAAAATTTTCAGAATTAGTCAAATTTCAGTAATCAACATGTCAAATTTCGGTAATCATTTTCAGAATTAGTCAAATTTCAGTAATCAACATGTCAAATTTCAGTAATCAGGAGGTCAAATTTCATCTTTCTCTCTCTATTTCACTCATGTTCATCTCTTATTCTCTAGACCTCTCTCTCTCTCTCTCACTATCTCCATCCCTTTATCTGACACTCTCTCCCTTGAGCTCAAGAACTACATCTCTATATGTCCATCTCTCTCTCCTTCCCTCTCTA
>VDFB02072274.1:92355546-92395456 GCA_007258455.2 Sequoia sempervirens | reverse complement strand
TTTGAAATTTTTAAGATCTTCCAAAAAATAGAATTTGCACTATAACTCCTAGAGATTTGAAACCACTCTCAAACATCTTGAAACTATATACATGAAATATAACTTAAAGTATAAGAAAGTAAATGTCCATATGTAAATGTCAACTTATACTTAAATGTTTATTTCATGTATATAGTATCCCTGGTAGAGAAAGAGAGCGCCAAATTTGGTGAGCTTAATATGGCTTATTACGGGTTTTCTTTTACAATTTGGAACCAAAATTGTGTCATAGATCCATGCACTTACCCTAATAATACGTTTATCAATAAATCACAATAAATTAGTAATAATATATTTATTAATAGATCACAACAAATTAATAATAATATATTTATTGACCGATCACACTTTACCTCATCTCGCATCCCAGCTCCCATTGAATGCAACAAGATTTGCAAATAATCAAAACATGGTATTGACATATCTCTCAAACTAATAAGATCACAACTTTTAAAAGTTGCAGACAAATCGAATATATGTTTCATTCACAAAAAAGTCACAAATAAAATCTTTGATGGAATCATTTTGAATCACATGTTTCTCTGTTGGAATCATTATGGATAACATGTTTGGCTCTGGTTTGTAACTGGGAAAATTCCAAAGAATGTATAGGAACCATGATATTATTCCAATCTCATGGACTTAATCCAGACATGTGAACTTTGTGAGCTAAGGGGTGGAACCTCTGGGAGAAACTCAATTTTACTCAGGGACTTCTATTAACCTCTGGTTTTAAAGAGAAATGCATTACTGACTGTATTGTTGACGCATGTATTCATATAACTAGGATCTAGATCTAGATGTATTACCCTTCCTAAGGGTAGGAGTTGTGCAGGCCTAGCGATGACCACATCTTTCAAACTACACATGATGGTCATCCATCTAGATTGAATATGGGAAGGAATCCAAACTCTTGGAGACCTTGAATTCTCATTCTTACATGAAACCTCTTTAGCTATCAATGATAGCTCATGATGTCCCACAAATTTCTTACAATGGTCCATAGATTTCTTATCAGGAAGAGCTCCACCATTAATAAATGTGGTCTATAGTTGCTTGTAGAGTGCCCCCATCTCATATGGATTCAACAAAGAGCTCTCATGGGATTCCATCATCAGATTAGTCTCATCCATTGAAATGCTTGCTAACCCATCACAAGAATTTGAACTACTACCCCTTTCCAATAGGGGAAATTTTATTTTTATCGAGGATTTCTTATTGAGGAGTCCCATGGCTTCTAGCTTGAACCTCGAAGGCCCTACACAACTTCTTCCTCTTCTTGTTATAACTATTGCATCAGACTCTTACAAATTTACAAGATTCTTTCGATATGTGTAGATACCAAGCCCAAGCCGTAGATTTAACACACTCCTTCCCCTCCTCTTCCCACCTCTTCTTTTCCTTCACCTTCTTTTCCTTCATAGTTCTTAGTCAGGATTTTAACTCCCCACTAAGCTATAATATAGGAGGAGATACCCTTACTCAAGAATGGTTCTAGTCAACCAACAACCTTCCCAAAATAAGATTGAAGAATTATGTTACATAAATTGTATCTCACAATAAGAGTTTGGAAGATTTCAACCCTTCCTCAATAGTTGAGATTAGAGACGAAGCTATCATATTAAGAATGGTTCAATTAAGATATTTAGTTTTCATATATGGATCCAAGTATATTAAGGAAAAGAAAAAAACCTCCAAATTAATTTGGCCAACAAGGCTTCATTAATATATGAAAATCTTTAATCCCAAGGCCACCTTATCCTTGCTAACAAATATTTTGTTCCAAAATTCCAAAAGAAATTTAAAGTGGTCTCTAGAACTTTCTCAAAGAAATTCCCTCATTATATAATTAATTTTACTAATTATACTACTAGGAGTATGAAGAAGGGAGAAGAAATAGACATGATTATCCTAAAAAATATATTTAAGAAGAACTAAACTACGAGCAAAAGATAGTCATTAACCTTTCCAACCATTCTAAATCTTTCCAAATCTATCCAAAATACAATTCCATTGAGATTCAGTATTCTTAGAGTAGAAAGTGGGAAACCAAGGTAGGAGTTACAAAAAATACCCTTTTATAAAATAAAGACATCTAGAAAGAAAATATTGTTTGATATTCCAAACACTGAGAAAGAAAATCATGTATTTAACTCTATTCACAAGCTAACTTGAAGCTTATTCATATTTTGATAAGATGTCTCTTTTTCTCCTCTTAGAAATAAAGGGGTTAACAAAAATCATAGCATTATCCATTCTATTGGTAATAACCTTTGAAATGATTATCTAGATACTATTGTAGAGAGAAACATGTCTAAAATATTTAGCCTTAAGAGAACCATTCTTTTTGGAGATAAAGGGTTGATTTAGATTCTATAGATTCGTGAACCACTTCAAAGATATCTTCATCTAGAATATCCTAGAAATGTTCAAACAAAAAAGCAAGATAACCGTCAAGTATCTTCACCAATTTCAAAAATAACATATCAAACTTTTTCTAAGAATATTTTTATCATTAGGGTTTTATTTTCCTTCAAGCCAATCTTAGAAGGAATAGAATAAAGGAATTGATTTTACTTTTCTCCCCTAACCACTTTTCCCTTTGATGAATAATGGAGACCACTAAGGGATGAAGAAGATTATGAATTCTAAAACTTCAAATAAAGTAAGTGATATTTTCAATTGAATCATGACCTAAAATTAAAAATTTATAAAAGCATGAAGCATACACAAAAGAGGTAAAATAACCAAACATGGTACAAGATGGAATTGTACTTGAAACAGAGAAAATTGTACCTCTATTGAAACATGACCGGGAACTAAACCAAGCAAACCAAAACTCCAAAAGACCTAAATCAAGATATTGAAAATAGGGGTCCTAAATTTTCTTCAAGGAAATATGATGTATTGTGCAAGCAACAACAGACCTCATTCTCTTTTTGACACTAAAATTGATATCTTTTCCAAGAAGATAAAAACCTTTAAGTTTATTCTTAAAGACTAGAATAAATTTTCTTTTAAAATTTCTTCATAAGAAAAATAATCTAGAAAATAGAATGGCAGAAATTCAAATAGCAAATCAAATTGGTTTAGTTTCTAAGTTCCTCTTTGGTGCTATCCCCGTTGGGTGGACCCTACTCTTACGTTGTCGCCATACGTATGACGTGAGAGCCTATTTGTGAGTCGGCAAAGATATTTCTGCACGTCAGAGACTTCTCCATGGACCCTCTACAACCACGTCTTACTGCACTATGCTATTCTTGTTAGATCCACAACCTTGCTCACTGTCCGATTACTTTGTATGGTTCCCTGACGTTTAGCTTCAATTTTGACTTCAGGTAGAGTTTGATGTCTTGGCTTCTTCTAAAATTACTCCCCACACTCGTTATGGCCCATCTTATGTTCTTTTCTTCATGGTTTTGGCCCATCTTATGGTTTTTTCTTCATGCCACTGTTTTAAACCATGCGTGGATGTTTCATGGAAAAATCCTGAACACTTTGGCACCTATCCATGAATGATAGACGTATACCCAATAAGAGACACCAACTACCCATGTGGGTTTGAGTTTCTTAAGCAAAGAATATGTGGGTTTGAGTAAACATAAGGACAAGGGTACATGTTGTCTCCAGTTATTATACCAGAGGTCTTCCAAATTGTATGGGCATAGACTTAGCTTTAGAAATATGAGAAAATGAGTAGATCGACGTAGGGATCAAATGGAATCACAAAATAAATGTGCTGCAGATAGGACATTAATAAGGTCAAAATTGTTAGTTTTATGATCAGATGTAATGCACAGAAAATTAATTCAAAATGAGACACAATAACACAACAGATACCATGGGAAAACCCTTCTCTTGAGGGAGAAAAACCCAGCAACAATTATATCTCTTATATATATGAGTAATGGCAACAAGTTACATTACAAAGAGGCCACACACAAGGCCAAAGATCAGCATCAGCAATGGTTGTAACACAAACTAGTAGTCTGATCTTCAATTCGCACTTGAATAAACTCACAATTTGTTCCTATGTGAATTTGCACTGTGCTTCTTGAAGAGCTCACACTTAATGGAGAAGGAGATCGAACTTTCTTGATTGCAAATGAGGGGAAATGACCTCATATAAATACATTGCTAGATAGGTCGCACCCTTTCAATAAACTAGGTCGGCCACCAAGAAATAAATATAATTAATAATAATGAATTACAATGAAGGTCGGCCAAGCAAGAATGATGCAAGGAAGTCCTCCAAAAATAATGTTGCCATTTACACATATAAATAATTTATATTTTCAATTGGGGCTGGAAGAATTGAACCTGAAGCTGCTAACATCAACACTCCCTCTCAGCTAGGGAGAAATACTTCCAGCTGCATAAGACATATCACCTCATTGTGATGTCTACCACAATGGCTACACCCAAATGTGGAAAGGAAGGATATCACCTCATCGTGATATCATATATCACCTCAACATGATATCGACCATAATGGCTACAACCATGTATGTTATGTACAAGTGTTCATCACTTGCGTGATATTGTCACCTCAACATGACTTTCACCATGGCTCTCCCAGAGGCTGAAAACACAAGTACAAGAAAATCATCACGAACTCTCTCACATGATGTTGTCATGGAGTCATACACATGACATCCACCATGGCTCTCCCAGAGGGGGAATCAAGGGGTTTCACCTCAAACTTCTCTCATAGAGAAGAACTCATTAATCAAGGGATTTCACCTCGAACTTCTCACAGAGAAGAACTCATTAATCAAGGGATTTCACCTCGAACTTCTCTCACAGAGAAGAACTCATTACTCAAGGGATTTCACCTCGATCTTCTCTCACAGAGAAGAACTCATTAATGAGGATCACTGATACGAAGACTCCTTCTCAGTTAAGGTTGTATTCAACACCCTACCAAGCTTAACTTGAAAGTACACAAACTTTATCCTGGAGAGAGGCTTGGTGAGAATGTCTGCTATCTGCTCATCAGTGTTGATATATCTCAATTGTATAGCTTTCCTCAATACCATATCTCTGATATAGTGGTATTTGATCTCAACATGCTTAGTTCTGTCATGAAACACAAGATTGACAAAAGGCTTCACACAACTCTGATTATCACAATGAATGATAGTAGGCTCCATTGATTGTCCAAACAATCCTGCAAGGAGCTTACGAAGCCACACTACTTCCCGAGTTGCCACACAAGTTGCAATATAATATGCCTCTGTTGTACTCAATGCTACAAATGACTGCTTCCTGCTGCACCAAGAAATCATAGCAGATCCCAAACTAAAGCAACATCCAGAGGTGGTCTTCTGATCAGTGACACACCTTGCCCAATCATAATCAGTATACCCATGCAACTCCAGATCCATGCCTGAAGAATATCTCAATCCATATCCAATTGTGCCATGCAAGTATCTCAAGATATGTTTTCCTGCAACAAGATGTATTTGCCTCGGTTCACACATGAACTGACTAAGTGCACTCACTGCATAGCAAATATCAGGTCTAGTATTGACTAGATACATCGACAATCCAATCAATTACCTATACATCGAGGGATCTACCAGATCTGAACTAGCTGCAGCCTCCTTAAGCTTCTGAAAATTGGTTTCCATAAACCAACATAAAGAACCAAGATCAACTAGATTTCCATCTTCTTCAGGTTCAATAGGCTCCCTCTGAATCTTTAAGTGCTTGCATAAACCTTTTGACCTCATCGACCAAGATTTCCTACAATGCTTTCCTTAGATAAATGTTTTCCAGTGCACACCTTTGGTACTGTAGAGAGTTTAAGGTGGACCTCTTCGACCTCATTGCAGATCACTCTATTCTGAATAGGTTTGCGAAGCTACCAATATCGAATCTAGATGACTGTCTTTGTGCAATTCTAATCTCGACAGTTGAAGAGGTCTTTCAAGGATTTAACACTTGGCCTTGCAACACTGCAACCTTCACTTCTTCTCAGTGAGTCACAAAACTCCCTCTTGATCCCTGTTGATGTGTTTTTTATGCACTTTTCAACACAGGCAGTGCGTAGGTGCACTACCTCTCTTGAAAGACAATCTTCCACAATCAGATTATAGAACACTATCCCAAGGTCTCTCGGATGTCAGGTCTTGACAGTGCCTGGAATATCTCAGTTGTTTTATGTGATTTGCTGGAATCACAAGGTGGTCTTACAGATGAGTTACAAAGCATGGAAGTTGGGTTTGCAAATGTAGTTTCAAAGTGCTGAAAGTGAATGAATAGTGGCTATCCACTCAAAACAACAAGTTGAAACTCATCAAGTTCATTTTTTTGCTTCATGGTGATGTTTTGGGTCCTACTCTAACCAAGGATTAAAAGAAATAGCAAAAGGAGAAGGGTTAAGAAAGCTATTCTAATCCTAAGCTATGAATGAACAGTAACAATGGTGGCTGCTAAAATAGATAGGCTTCCTAAACTGGGTTTTGCTTGACCAAGAGAAACCTACAGCTACACAAAATCAATGCAATCTTCTAAGGACTGCAGATTTTCACATCACATACACACATCATGTACATGCAATCAAACTAAGTTGCAGCAATAAAGGAAAGAGGCTCAGACTAGCTTTGCAAAGTGATTCATCATCAATGAACCACAAAAAGCATGAGCTGGAAGTTCATCAAATACTGAAACAACAAACACCATCACCATTCCCATTCAAGAAACTAACACTAAAACTAACATGGAAGGTGAACCATGCATACATAAAGAGCAAACTCAAAAGGAACACCCATAAATCATGCAATGTTGCTTTCTATTGCTGCAGAATGTCTTTACATCAATTCTCCAACTCCTACAAATGAAGGGCAAGCCCCTATTTATAGTTTTCCAAAGCCCAAATGAATGGCTAGGATCAATTTGCAATGAATGGTACAGATTTGATTTACAGTAGGGTTTCACCTACCCCCAATATCCAACAATTTAAAATACATTCCTTGTCTTTTCTCTATTTTGTCATCTAGTGCCTATCACTGTAGCAATTTGTCTTGTAGCTGATTTCCCTTTTCACTATAGCTAAAACTGCCTGAAAGTTGTCTTTTGCTTGATGTGCTTGCAGTGTTCTTCCTTTGATCAAACGAGTTTGTCGACGATTGGCATCAATGGATTGGTGGCCCCTGATTCAGGCAGAAAGCTCCTTATAAATCATCATCATCAAAAAAGGTAGGACAACTCCCTCAATGGGCCTCTTCGATAGACCTACGGAAGGCTTCTTGACTCCTGCAAACACGAAGTGTCGTAAGTGCATTTATACATGAGTTAAGGAAAATGTCAGTCAACCCTACAAATTCCTTAGTTAGATTAATCCATGCATCATCAAAATATCCGATATTCATATTTGGAGCTCATTTGGGCCATAAACATTAATGCGGGTTCGAGGGTGCCGGGCTTCCTACGCGGATGACACCTGGCGGACCCCCGAAGGCGGAAGGATGGAAAAAGGGCGGAAGGCCAACGGCGGATGGCGGATAGCAATTCGGGGAAGGCCGGAAGGACGCAAAGGATGGTGGAAGGCCAATGGCCGGAAGAAAGCTGGCGCATGCGGACAAAAGCCAAAACAGGAAGGAGGTGGGCTCCTAGATGTTAAAACACCAAGGAGGGATGGACTCCCGGAAATGGCCACGAGGGGTCCGAGGCCGAAGGAGGTGGCCGGATGTTCCAAAAGCAGAGAGGTGAGCCTCAGAAACGGCACGGAGGCCGGCCCGGAGGGAAGGAGGTGGTTGCCGGATGTTCCAAAACGGAAAAAGGGGGACGAAGCTCCGAAACCACCGAAACTTAACCAAACTTTGATGAAACCTTGGCAGTTCATTTAAGCACATCAAACACATCCTAGATCTAAAAAAGGGTGCCCCAAAGTCAAAAATGAGGAAACGGGAGCGACGGGGGTCTACGGATGTTTCCAAAACAGCCAAGGAGGAAGGGAATTCCGAAGGCAAAGTTCCGAAACCATCGAAACTTAACGGAATGTTGACAAAACCTTGACAGTTCATTTAAGCACTAGGAACACATCCCACATCCACAAAAAAGTTGGCCCCAAAATCAATAATGTGGAAATCAGACCGACGGGGGTCCACGGATGTTTCCAAACAACAAGAACAAGACAAAAGGAAAAAAAGAGGACGGATGACTTCATTTCTCTGCAGATTTGAATACCCCAAGTATGTGAATTTGGTAAGGGGAATTGATCGTTTGAAGGCACATGACCAATTTGGGCTTGGAAATGGGGCACGCAAAACAAGACAGGAGCAAAGCAGCCTATCAGGAGCGAAAAAAAGGGGGTCCCTTCCTACGGTGGGGCGTGTGTGCAAAACATGCACAACAATCCCTACTTTAGAGATTGCAAGGAAGTCTTCTGGAAGTGAACTCCCTCTAGCCACCAACTCAGTCCTATGGCTACAAGCTGTGACTTCACGCTTGATCATTTCTTTGGTCAGCATGACTTCCTCACAAGATGCCTCAAACTTTTCATCACTAAGAAATCTCTCATCACCTTTTTGCCCCTAGATCTATTCTGGAAGCATTTTTGGAGAGAGATTACTAATAGTTTATAATTATCCAAGAAAATATCAAGGCTAGAATCATACAAAGTTTACTATCTCAGGTTATAGCATGAATACATAAGAATTTATGAACAATATTAAAAACATGAATAAGTAGATCAACCTATAAGAGAAATATATCAAAAGATCAAAATGAAAGGAATAAAGAACTTATCTTTATTGAATTTTGATATAACTCTTTCTTCCATCTTTTACTCCTCTTGAGAGTGCAAAGCTCAACACAACAAAAGACAATCTAAACAACTACAGATTTCTTGAATACATTATTCAGTTAGCATGTAGAACCAACTCTCTCCAAGAGTTCAAGGCTCTATCATAGTTCATGCATTAGAGAATGATATCGATGTGACCAACTAATCACCATCGAAATTGCAATTCTCTTTTTATTTTAGAGTCACACTCAGAAATATTCACAATCAACATGAAATAACTTGCAATAAATGAAATCTTCAAAGGATCTTATGCTAGTGAACACAATTCAAGAGAAACCACTATCTCTCTTTACTAATTACATGATCTAACTAAATGATATAACTCAGCAAACAAAGAATACTTATCTCTTTAAATATTCTAATGGATGAAAATATTGGACTCAGTAAGATGCGCTGCTCTTACGTAGAGATCAACACACAACCTTCACGGCTTGAACACAGGCCCATGGCTTAGAATAGAAATTCCCTAGAATCCTTCTGAGGAGAGATATCATCCACATCCGCAAATGAAGCATGCTAATTAGGCTTGGTGGGGAAATCTTTTGCATAGTGACCAAACATGTCACAACGAAAACATTGGAATTTGAAGAGGTCCCACTTCTTCCTGAATGCGGGAGCACCATCAGCTCCTTTATCTCTATTCCTCTTGAAATATCCTTTCTTTCCACCTTTCTCTTTCTTCTTCGAGGATTGAGTGGAAAGAACATGAATGTTTTCATTTGTAGAGCTTCGACCAATACCTCTCGCAACCAACCTAGACTCTTCTTGAATACAATCCGCCCTCAAACGATCAAACTTGGGAAGTTTCGATCTTGCATTGATTCCTTGAATGTAAAACTCCCAAGATGAAGGAAGACCATTAAGGGCAAGCATGGTCAAATCCTTGACATCAACAAAATGACCAATAGAAGAGAGTTGATCCCTCAATTTGGAAATCTTCATGAAGTAAGCAATGACATATTCTCCTTCTGCCATCTTCACATGATGAAGTTGTTGCTTCAATGCAAGTGCACGGTTTGTGTTGTTGATCTCATACATCTCCTCCAAAGACTTAAACATCTCCCTTGTTGTCTTCATCTTAGAGATGATGGGAACAATATGATCCTTCACAGAATCAACTAACATCTTATTTGCCTTAGTATCTTTCTTCTTCCATTGAATCTTCTTTTCCTCATCAGCAGGCTTAGAAACTTTTCTCTCCACGAACTCAGCCAATTCACTTTCTTCCAAGGTGAGCATAATTCTGAATCTCCAAGATGTGAAATTAGATACTCCCTCAAGTCTATCATCAAGCTTAAGATTGATCACCATCTTGACGAAGAGATAGAAGTAAACAACGATGAGAAAGAGAGTAAAGAGTATTGCTGTAATAACAATCTAATCAAGTTCTTCTTCAAACCCGCTCTGATACCATGTTAGTTTTATGATCAGATGTAATGCATAGAAAATTAATTCAAAATTAGACACAATAACACAACAAATACCCTGGGAAAACCCTCCTCTTGAGGGAGAAAAACCCAACAACAATTATATCTCTTATATATATGAGTAATGGCAACAAGTTACATTACAAAGATGCCACACACAAGGCCAAAGATCAGCATCAACAATGGTTGTAACACAAACTAGTAGTCTGATTTTCAATTCGCACTTGAATAAACTCACAATCTGCTCCTATGTGAATTCACACTATGCTTCTTGAAGAGCTCGCACTTAATGGAGAAGGAGATCGAACTTTCTTGATTGCAAATGAGGGGAAATGACCTCATATAAATACATTGCTAGATAAGTCGCACCCTTTCAATAAACTAGGTCGGCCACCAAGAAATAAATACAATTAATAATAATGAATTACAATGAAGGTCGGCCAAGGAAGAATGATGCAAGAAAGTCCTCCAAAAATAATGTTGCCATTTACACATATAAATAATTTATATCTTCAATTGGGGCTGGAAGAATTGAACCCGAAGTTGCTAACATCAACAAAAATGATACAAATATAAGATGTTTAGATTCGTGAGCATATATGAAATGGTTTGTAGGTCAAGAATATGAGTCTCTTATAGTATATTAGACATTCCATCTTTGGTTGGGACTAATTGATTATTATTTCTCATAAAGAGTGCTTTAACAAATGTTATATCATTTAAAATGTGTTTCTTTGGGGAATGTAATATTGGTTTTGTTTTTTTTTATGTAGATATTGATGCATAGGAGGATTTTGAAGACAATAAGGTTCAGTTTGAGAGTTGAAAAAGTCTTATTCAAATAAGTAAATGACTAGATATTGAAGAGACAAAATAAATGATAAAATTTATACAAAGTTTGCTTGGGATATGATTCAAAAGTTAAGGGAGAAGACATGAAGGTGATACTCTATTTAATGAGATCCTTAATGATGAAGATCCTTGTCTCTATATGAAGATTAACATGAGAAAACTATCAAAGAGACCTACAATACTATGCAAAATGTTCCCAACCTTATACCTTGAAATATATGAAACTTAATATGGAAACAAGTTCCATCATAGTGAATGTCAAGGAACTTGCAACTATTGCACTATGAGTACCAAAATCTTGAACTAGGATAAAGAGAGAAGTTTAATAAATTCAATTAAATCTCTCTCTCTCTCTCTCTCTCTCTCTCTCTCTCTCTCTCTCTCTCTCTCTCGCTTGTTGTTTCCTCTATTTTAAAGAATTTAGTACTCCCTTGTTTGCAATTGTAGGTTGTGTGTAAATAGAGAATATTTATACTTGTCCTTGGAGTCTAATGAAGAGGTTGATGTAGATATATGGATTGTTAAAGCAATGGAGAGATAACACATAATTATTGTTGAATGCATGATCCTTAAATTGGAGACTAAATATCTTGTTTAGATGGGAAACTTTATTTTGATGTGGGGAGAAGATTTACAACATCGTGATGGGGGAGATCCATATGGTCAAAAGGGGCTCCTAAAACATGAGTACTTAAGGAATTGTACTAACCAATGAGATTACAACTAGAAACATGTTTGCATGGTGCTTTATGAAATGGGCATATTGTTCATAAACTTGTTGCCACCTAAAGCCAATGAAGATGATCACCTTATAAATCATCTTGTTCCAACTATCACATATAAAGATGCGCCTTTAGAAGAATATTGCCATTGGAATTCACTACAACATGTAGTAAATGAGGTTGTTTTAGAGCCTTAGAATCAAAAGGCTAAGATCAAACCATTGATGTAATATCTCATTTAATTTTGTGTCTAAATTGTCAGGGCTTTAATAATTCAATTTTGGAGTTGTATATTTAAAACTGATTGAAACTCTCTTAAGGGATAGGAGACTTATTTTCCTAATTGTAATTGAATGCTTTTTAGTTATTTTATTTTTGTTTTGTTTTAGTTCTTCAAAGAATGAGAAATGATGTTCTTAATACACTTTTTTAATTTAACTGATTGTAATGAAATCTCACATGTTCTTATTGAAGAATTAGTTGAATCAAAGGCTTAAAAGGACTATGTTTATGATATGCACGTGTATACAATTTTTTTACACATATTTTTTTCTTGGTTTCACCTCCTTAGACACTTGCACCACTTTGTGCTAATAGTTGTGTGGAATATTGATCAAATAAGATTAGTTTCTTGCAATTTTGATCTTAATTATTGTAGGTAAATGGTATGGTTATAATCTTTTAGTTTTGATAATATATATTTTGGATGTATTTGAAATGTGCATCAAGTGTACATTTATATTAATAGATGGGATAATGGGAGAATGAAAGATTACTCAAAAGCCTTATTTGCCCTTCCCACTTCATCTTGTGAAACAATCGAAACTTGATTGTTTTTCCTAGTTATGTACACTCACTCATTTCTAGAACACCTTATTTTAAGTTATCCCTATAGTGTTTTTAATTTATTCATGTAATTTAGATTAAGTGGATTTTATTTGTGTTGATATTTTAAATTTGATAAATGCCACATTTAATGAAAATCCAAAATTTCACTTGTGGTGAACTTTAAAAGGAGTTTAAATATCATCTCTTTTAATTTTTGGGTGAAAATATTTTAGTTGGACAAGTACCTACGGGGTTGGTGCCCTTTGGGATTTATATTTTGAGTGTTGAATAATTTTAGCACTCACTCAATTTCCTTTACAAGAATGTGTCATTGTGAGGCATTTAAGAGGTTAAGTGTGGGATTGTCATGTCAACTTGCTCGTCTTCCTATAAAATTTTGTATAGGTGAAGTGTTGAGTACACTCCACTTCAGCATAACTTACCCATGTGGGTGCATATGAGAAGGCATGGGTTGCATTGGTGTTTTGTAACATGTGGTTGTATGTACAAGAGAAAGGCCATGGGTCCCCATTCCATTGGATGAGGATAGATGACACAACACCCAAACTAAGCCATCATCTTTAGCTTTTGGAAGCTTTATTGGATCATTAGTTTCATTATTGAAGCTATCTTTGAGGTAGGCTTCATCTCTTATTTGTTTATAAGTGTTTATTCTTTCTCTCATAGTGTATATGAGATGAAAGCTTGGTAAATTACACTTTTGGATTTTTGAATGTGTTAGAATGTGATTTTGAGTAGTTGGGATCTTTTGTGTGTTCTTGAGAATTTGTTGAGTATGAGTGCTCTCTTTTTGTGAGGAGTGTTGAACTCACTCCTCTCTTCCCTACATTGTTTATTTACTTACATCCATGTGTTTCATCCTTCATCTTAAATTTATGACTATATGTTTACACCTAGTTCTAGTTGATTTCTTAGCTTAGGAGGTTGCTAGAGCCTTGTATGGCTTGATAATGTCATGTTTAAAGGGTGGAAAACATGCTCCTTATTGACTCATTTACACTTGAAGTGAGAGTTTTGAGATCTTGCATGGGTGAAATTCTTAACATTCAAGGAATATATTATCTTGAAATATAAATGTAAGATGCAAGTATATTTCATTTAAATTGATTTGTATATTGAATTAAATAGAGGAGAGAGATAATCCTCAATTGATATTGTTAAATAACAAAATTGATATTCATTATTATAAAAAATATATATTAATTTGAAAAAAACACATATAATCTGATTCGTTATAACCAATTATTAACAAATTGATAATAATATGTTTATCAATAGATCACAATAAATTAATAATAATATATTTATTAACATATCACAACAAATTAACAATGATATATTTATTAACAGATCACACTTTTTATCATCCTGCATCCCAGCTCCCATTGAACCCCACAAGATTTGCAAATAACTAAAACATGGTACCGACATATCTCTCAAACTAATAAGATCACAACTTTTAAAAGTTGCAGACAAATAGAATAAAATAAAATATCTCTGGGAATCATTCTGAATCACACGTTTCTCTGTTGGAATCATTCTGGATCACATGTTTGGCTCTGGTTTGTAACTAGGAAAATTCCGAAGAATGTATAGGAACCATGATATTATTCCAATCTCATGGACTTATTCAAGACAGGCGAACTTTGAGCTAAGGGATGGAACCTCTGGGAGAAACTCAATTTTACTCAGGGACTTCTGTTAACCTCTGGCTTTAAAGAGAAATGCATTACCGACTGTACTGTTGACTCATGTATTCATATAACTAGGATCTAGATGTATTACCCTTCCTAAGGGTAGGAGTTGCAGGCCTAGGGATGACCACATCTGTCAAACTACACATGATGGGCATCCATCTGGACTGAATATGGTAAGGAATCCGAACTCTTGGAGACCTTGAACTCTCATTCTTACATGAAACCTCTTTAACTATCAGTGATTTCTCATGATGTTCCACAGCTTTCTTATGATGTTCCACAGATTTCTTCCGGTGTTCCACAGATTTCTTATCAGGAAGAGAATCACCATTAATAAAAGTGCTCTGCAGTTGCTTGCAGGGTGTCCCCATCTCATATGGATCCAACAAAGAGCTCTCATGGGATTCCATCATCAGATCAGTCTCGTTAATGAAAATGCTTGCTATCCCATCAAAAGAATTTGAACTATTACCTCTTTCCAACAGGGGAAATTTGATTTTTATCAGGGATTTCTTATTGAGGAGTCCCATGGCTTCCAGCTTGAACCTCGAAGGCCCTGCGCAGCTTCCTCCTCTTCTTGTTATAACTATGGCATCAGACTCTTTTACAAATTTATAAGATTCTTTCGATCTGTGCAGATACCAAGCCCAAGCCGCAGATTTAACACACTCCTTCCCCTCCTCTTCCCACCTCTTCTTTTCCTTCATATAGTTCTCAGTGAGGACTTTCACTCCCCACTAAGCTATAAGGTAAGAGGAGATGCCCTTACTCAAGAATGGTTCTAAAAGGATTATTAGTCAACCAACAACCTTCCCAAAATAAGACTGAAGAATTATGTTATAGAAATTGTATCTCACAGTAAGAGTTTGGAAGATTTCAACCCTTCCTCAATAGTTGAGATCAAAGGTGAAGTTATCATATTAAGAATGTTTCAATTAAGATATTTATTTTTCATATATGGATCCAAGTATATTAAGGAGAAGAAAGAAATCTCCAAATTAACTTGGCCAACAAGGCTTCATTAATATATGAAAATCTTTAATCTCAAGGTCACCATATTCTTGCTAACAAATATTTTGTTTCAAGATACCAAAGGAAATTTAAAGTGGTCTCTAGAACCTTCTCACAAAAATTCTCTCATTATATAATTAATTTTACTAATTATACTAGTAGGAGTAGGAAGATGGGAGAAGAAATAGACATGATAATCTTAAGAAATATATTTAAGAAGAACTAAACTACGAGCAAAATATAGTCAAGTCTTTAACAATATATTTAAAAGCAAATTTAGTCATGTATTCAAGTTTGCATTTTGATTATATTTATAGTTATTTGTTTATAGGAGTTTTCTTATACATACATGGTTCAAGTCTTCACATTGTATTTTTTGAAACAACTAGATTCATCTTTCCTCTTTTGGAGTTCTAGTTATTATGGCTTAATGTAATCCTTTATATATTTTAATTTGGATTTACTTACACTTTGAAGGAATCTTTGGGCTCACCTTGGTTGAATTTTATCATCAATAGACATTAACCTTGTCTTAAACCTTTATGTCAGTTAGTATAAGCCTATATTCCTTTATAATAATGGAAAACCTCAATAAAAACCTCTTAGTTGAAAAAAACCTTTGCATACAATAATTTTTTTATATTTAAACTTTGGCAGAAAATGACAAGATGCATTACATGTTTTCATTTGATAGTGGCTAATTTATAGCCAGTGAGAAATCTTCAATAGATCACTTTATGACAACCTACCAAGCACTCATGTCATTAGATCTTAATCATCGAAGCACCTACTATTCAATTAACATTTAAGTTGTGTGCTATTTATTTTCTAAATGCTCATTTACTGAAATTTAACAGCTTCATTCTTTTATAATTGACATTCCAAACTCACCTCAACCATGTGTTATACTCTAGTGGGTGGCACATGAAAGTAGGCTAGTGGGTGAAGTTTTTGAGCATGAAAGTCCATCACTAAGTGCTCATTGTAGTATTTTATCCTTGCTACACCTACTATTTGATAGGATTTTAGCGATTCGATCTTTAGCAACTAAGTTAATGTTACCCTTTGACTTAAGATTGACAATCTAAGTCTATTGTGTGATGTTTGAGGCCTTCAAGCTTACAAGTCCAACCACATAGCAACATGTAGACCAACTTTAAATTGGCACATAGACCAAAGGTAACACAAAGACATTGTAGACTAGTGAGATACCACCATGCAAGCCTATGTACTTTTCAAAGCATCATAGAGGATATCATTTAGTTCCACCACATATTGGCATAGCTAATGGAACCATAGACACGTATCATTATTCCATTAATAGGCACAAGGATGTAGTGGTGGCCACACCATTTGAATATGTTTCCAAATTATCCACTATGCATTGACTTGAATGCTCATAGTCTCCGCTAGGTATGCCTTGAGGTGCTATCCCCATTGGGTGGACTCTACTCTTACGTTGTTGCCATATGTACCACGTGAGAGCCTGTGTGTGTCGGCAAAGATATTTCTGCACGTCAAAGACTTCTCCATGGACCCTCTACAACCATGTCTCACTGCACCATGCTCTTTTTATTAGATCCGCAACCTTGCTCACCCTCCAATTAGCTTTCAGTTCCCTGACGTTTAGCTCCTATTTTGACATGTGTTCATACTTCATATATAATTTGATGGCTTGGCTTCTTCTAAAATTACTCCCCACACTCGTTATGGCCCATCTTATGGTCTTTTCTTCATGCCACTGTCTTAAACCATGCGTGGATGTTTCATGGAAAAATTCTGAACACTTTGGCACCTATCTATGAATGATAGACGTGTACCTAACAAGGAGACACCAACTACCCATGTGGGTTTGAGTTTCTTAAGCAAAGAATATGTGGGTTTGAGTAAGCAAAGGACAAGGGTACATTGTAAAATTGATTTTACATAAGAGGTCTGCCAAGTTGTATGGGCATAGACTTAGTTCTAGAAATATTGAGAAAATGAGTAGATCGACATAGGGATCAAATGGAATCACAATGAGAGTAAACACTTGAGCAAAAGAAAAAATTGTCATTTCAAGTTTTGGAAAATAAATGTGGTGTAGATATGACATTAATAAGGTCAAAATGATACAAATATAAGATGTTTAGATTCATAAGCATATATGAAATGGTTTGTAGATCAAGAATACGAGTCTCTTCTAGTATATTATACATTCCATCTTTGATTGGGACTAATTGTTCATTATTTATCATAAAGAGTGCTTTAACAAATGTTATATCATTTAAAATGTGTTTCTTCAAGGAATGTGATATTGGTCTTGTCTTTTTATGTAGATATTCATGCACAAGAGGGTTTTGAAGATGGTAAGTCTTATTCAAATAAGTAAATGACTAGATATTGAAGAGACAAAATAAATGATAAAAGCTATATAGAGTTTGTTTGGTGCATATGATTAAAAAGTTAAGGGAAAAGACATGAAGGTGATACTATATTCAATGAAAACCTTATTTGGTGAAGATCCTTGTTTCTACATGAAGATTAACATGAGAAAACTATCAAAGAGACCTATAATATTATGCAAAATGTGACATATAGAGCATTTTATCTATAGCTCGTAACCAAATGCTTCCCTTTGGTTTCTTCGTCTAGTTCTTTTTATAAGTTTTTTCGGCCCCACAACCTTTTCTTTTCATCTTTGGTTTTGTTCCTTTGCTTTGGTGTTGGGCTTTCCACGTGCCAGTATAGCACATGCTTTTTAAAGCCGCGACCTTTCCTTCTCACAAAGGCATGCAATGGCACCACGTAGTGGCTGTGCGGCTTTGCTTTACGCATTGTTTGGGGTTTTGTCTTTTGTGATTAAGTAGTGGGAGAGAGCTTTCTGCTTGTTTGCTTCCCTTATTCTATAAAAGGGAATTTTCGAGCCTCTCCCAAGGGTGGAAAATCTGTTACAGAATTGTTCAGTATTCTTTTGTAAGCAATATTTAAAGATCAGTTGTCAAGGAAGTGTCCATTGTTAACTCTCAACCTTAGTATTTTTTGTACTGTTCTGAATCAAGTAATAAAAGGTGGAACACATCAAATTGTGCCTAGTTTTCCTTTGTTGTGCATTTTACTCTATGTTCATATCAGATTTATGCTCTGTATCATTTGTGTATGGATGTGATCTTGATGACCAATCGTTTTAATTTCAACTTTTATGATATTTAGTATAGATGTTGTCGTTAACTGGGTCATGTTTTATACTCTTTCACTACTGCCAAAGTCTTTGTTAAGTATCATGCTATGCTTGTGAGTGAACAATTTCTATAAGAGATTCAAAGCATTAATGAATGCTCTTTTTTTGATGTACCATACTCTACTAAGCCTTCGTGGGTGCTTCCCGTGAGAAGATCTAAATGTTTGCTCTGTGCTTATCTAAGCCTTAGGCAATTCGTTCTCTTCTCAACAATGAAGGGGTTGTGGCATTTTGTGTTCATTTTTTAGAGTTGGTCCTTCAATAGGAAGATTTGAAATGTTGTAAAAGCTTTGACACATCGCCTAAGTGGATAGTTTTGATTTTTGCATTCCTTCTTCCCTTTTCCTCAAATCAAGAATGAAGAGCCAACTTCTAAAATCTCACAGGTTATTCAGTGGAGCACAATCTGTCCCTCATCCACTGAATTTCCCATAAGGTTGTTCGAAGAAGTGTAAGCTTTTATGATCAACATGACTGACCTTATACCTTGAAATATATGGACCTTAACATGGAGACAAGTTCCATCATAGTTAATGTCAAGGAACTTGCAACTATTGCTATGAGTACCAAGATCTTGAACTATGATAAATAAAGAACTTTGAAAAATTCAATTAAATCTTTTTCTCTTAGTTTGGCTGTTTCCTCTATTTTAGATAATTTAGTACTCCCTTGTTTGCAATTGTAGGTTGTGTATAAATAAAGAAGTATGTACTTGTCCTTAGAGTCTAATGAAGAGGTTGATGTAGATATATGGATTGCTAAAGCAATGGAGAGATAATACATATTTATTGTTGAATACATGGTCCCTAAATTGGAGACTCAATACCTTGTTTAGATGAAAAACTTTATTTTGATGTGGGGAGAAGATTTACAACATTGTGATCGGGGAGATCCATATGGTGAAAAGGGGATCTTGAAACATGATGAATACTTAAGGAATTGTACTAATCAATGAGATTACAACTAGAAACATGTTCATATGGTACTTTATGAAATGAGCCTATTGTTCATAAACTTGTTGCCAGCTAAAGCCAATGAAGATGTTCAACTTGGAAATCATCTTGTTCCAACTATCACATATAAAGATGTGCCTTTAGAAGAATATTTCTATGGGAATTTGTTGCAACATGTATTAAATGAGGCCCTATTTTAGAGACTTAGGATCAAAAGGCTAAGATCAAATGTAAACCATTGGTGGAATCTATTGTTTAATTTTTGTGCCTAAATTGTTGGGGCTTTAAAAATTCACTTTTGGAGTTGTATATAATTTAAGAATCGTTGAAACTCTCTTAAGGGATAGGAGACTTATTTATCTAAAGTAATTTAATAATTTTTTTAGTTATTTTCTCTTTTTTTCTTTCTTTTATTTCTCCAAAGAATGAGCAATAATGTTCTTAATACACTTTTGTAATTTAACTGATTGTAATGAAATTTCACACGTGCTTATTGAAGAATTAGTTGAATCAAAAGCTTTGATGGACTGTGTGTATGATATGCATGTGTATGTAATTTTTTACAACATTATTTTTATTCATCTCACCTCCTTACACATTTGCACCACTTTGTGCTAATAGTTGTGTGAAATATTGATCAAATAAGATTAAAGCTTCTTGGAGTTCTAATCTTAATTATTGTAGGTGAATGGTATGATTTGAATCTTATAGTTTTGGTAATATATATTTTGGATGTATTTGAAATGTGCATCAAGTGTACATGTATATTAATATATTGGATAATGGGAGAATGAAAGATTAATCAAAAACAGTATTTACCCTTCCCACTTCATCTTGTGAAACAATGGAAACTTGATTGTGTTTCCTAGTTACATTCACTCACTTTTTTCCATGAGTGGAATAGAACACCTTATTTTAAGTTATCTCTAAAGTGTTTTTAATTAAATTCATGTAATTTAGATTAAGTTTATTTTATTTGTGTTGATGTTTTGAATTTGATAAATGCCACATTTAATGCAAGCCCAAATTTAAACTTGTGGTGAATTTAAAAGGAGTTTAAATATCCTCTCTTTTAATTTTTGGGTGAAAATATTTTAGATGGAAAAGTAACTATGGGGTTGTTTCCCTTTGGGATTTGTGTTTTGAGTGTTCGATAGTTTTAGTACTCACTCAACCTCCTTTAGAATAATGTGTCATTGTGAGGCGTGTAAGAGGTTAAGTGTGGGATTGTCAAGTCAACCCTCTTGTCTTCCTATAAGCATTTGTATAGGTGAAGTGTTGAGTACACCCCATTTCGCCATACCTTATCCATGTGGGTGCATATGAGAAGGCATGGGTTGCATTGGTGTTTTGTAACATATGGTTGTAAGTGAAGGGCACACAATATATTGAGAGGGGGGAGGGGTGAATCAGCATATGTAAATTTTTTTTAATTCAACATTAATTGCCAAGCATGAACCTCAAAACACCAAAGAAGAAAGTATTAATTTCTTTAAGCATTAAGCAACACAGATGCACACATCCACACAAAGAACACCAGATATACATGGATTTACCCAAAATGAGAAAAACCACGGTGAGAAGAGCTACTTAGAGCTATTGTCCAAATCCAACCTCACAAAAATAATGAATCACTTACAATCATGAAGTAGGCACCAACCTACCAGAGACACCAATCCCCTATTGTATTTGCAGGCACCAACCTATTGGAGACACCAATTCCCAATACAAGGATCTAAGCACCAACTCAATAAGTAAGACACCAATCCTACTAGATTACACAAATATGATTTGTGGACGTTCAAGACTAATAACACAACTTGTACTTGATTTGATCAACCTTCAGACACTCTCCCACACAACATGTGATCTTCTAATAATGGCGCACAATGATTGGAATGAAACTCACATTACATCACACTGATATTCACATTGAGGCCCTAATTACATAACATTCCTATAACACACTCTTTCATTCTAATTACATTGAATGAATCCAAGTCGTAAATATATACATTCTAACATATTAACAATATCTTATGTCAGCCAAGAACCACTTAACACCATCTGCAATTAGCCATGTCAGCTAAGGGTAGACCTTAATTCAAATATATATGAAATGTGTAGTTGGCTCGGTCCATTTAAATCAAATGCATTATTGCTAGTGTTAGATTATGTTATGTGCTTCCTTCAGTGATCTTAAATCAGTCCTATTTTAACTTCACACACTTCATCCATCTAGCACACACTTCCCTTCTCTTGCACAAACACTCAAACATTATTTACAATCAATCAACCAACACAGACAACACTTTGTTACATCCAACTTTTTGTTTGTTGAAGCTCACCCTTTGAAACTTTGGAATCTAGTACATCATGAGTAACTTTACTTTAGGTCCAAACCACAAGCCATAGCATTCAACTATGGTAGAATGCAAAGCAAAACACTATAATAGTGCATGAATAGAAAACCACAAAACATTATTGAAAACGCTTCTACATTGCTTCCAACAACTGTAGTAAATACAAGATGATATTTCAAGCATACTAGAAGCATCCTTCTCAGTAATAATAACATTAACATTTTGTGACCAATCACAATACTTCCTTATTTCAAATGCTCAGACATGACAAAAGTAATTACATTTAATTCTTACTAATCTACTGGCATCACTCCTTTGACATCAATGAGCTCTTTTGACATCAATAACAACATATGTTAAACAATATGTACAAGAGGAGGACCATGTGTCCTCATTCAATTGGATGCGGATAGATGACACAACATCCAAAATAAGCCATCATCTTTAGCTTTTGGAAGCTTAATTGGATAATTTTTAATTTTGACACTTAGAGAATTTGAGTGTGAGAAGAGAGCCCTTGAGAGCTTTAGGCATTGAATATGTTTTGAAGAATTTCAGAGGCTTCTTGGTGAAGGGAACTCAATTGTCAAAAGGTGAAGAAAAATATTCAAGCAAGGAGATCCTTCTTCATTATTGAAGCCATCTTATGAGCTAGGCTTCACCTCTTATTTGTTTGTGTATTTATTCTTGCTCTCATAGTATATAAGAGACAAAAGATCGGTAAATTACACTTATGGATTTTTGAATGTCAGAATGTGATTTTGAGTAGTTGGAATCTTTTGTGTGTTCTTGAGCATTTGTTGAGTATGAGTGCTCTCTTTTTGTGAGGAGTGTTAAACTCACTCCTCCCTTCCCTCTATTGTTTATTTACTTACGTATAAGTGTGTTATCCTTCATCTTAAATTTATGACTATATGTGTACACCGAGTTCTAATTGAGCTTAGGAGATGGCTAGAGATTTGTATGGCTTGATATTGCCACATTGAAAGGGTGGACAACATGTTCTTTATTGACTCATTCACACTTGGAGTGGGAGTTTTGAGATTCACATATGAGTGGAATTATTATTTGAAGAATATTATATTATTTTAAAATGTAAATGTATTTCATTTAAATTGATTTTTGTATTGATTTCAATGTAGAAGAGAAATAATCCTCCTTAATTTATATTCTTAAATAAGAAAATCTTCGAATTTGATATAACTAATTATTAAGGCTCCCATTAAACCCCACAAGATTTGCAAATAATTAAAGCATGGTACCGACATATCTCTCAAACTAATAAGATCACGACATTTAAAAGTTGCAAACAAAAACGTGTTTCATTCAAAAAAAGTCACAAAGAAATAAAATCTATATGTTGGAATCATCATGTATCACATGTTACTCTATTGGAATCATTTTGGATCACACGTTTGGTTTTGGTTTGTCATTGGGAAAATCCTAAAGATTGTATAGGACCATGATATTATTCCAATCTCATGGACTTATTCAGGACATGTGAACTTTCTAAGCTAAGGCATGAAACCTTTGGGAGAAACTCAATTTTACTCAAGGACTTCTATTGACCTCTGGTTTTATGGAAAAATGCATTATTGACTGCATTTTTTACTCATGTATACGTGTAGGAAAATATAATTGTGCCATTCCAAATGATAGAAACACATGAAAAACAATTGAAAAATATAGAAAACATAAAAACACATATTTTTAGTTGATACAAGATTGCTCTTCATCCTAGGATTCTTTACATCATAATTGGATCCATACCTTTGGCACTGATTGTTTTTCATTGCATCTTACATGAATTTATTGTGGAGATGTAACTATATGGCTACTTATATTCTATTTGGAACTACATTGAAGATAGAGGCAATGACCCATTAAAGTAATGGATATTCCTACTAAAATGACATGATCAGTTGGAAAATATGTGAATCAAATTATGATTTCTTATATCTCACCCTCTGTGATTTACAAGAGGAAGTCTAATATAATGGGATGGGGATGTAAGGCCTAACCATTTTTGTGACCCTATTTGCACTCCTTATGCTCTATGACTTTGTTAATTTTAGTTAATTGAGGAACCTTGCATGCACTATTCTAAATTTTGAATTGTGAATTTTACTTTGATCCTCTTATAGTATTAGATTGTCATACATGGTTTATTAACTTAGTAGATGATGTTAATTAGTTTTTCATATGATTGTTAAATTAAAGGTGGATAAAGAAACCTAACTTAATTGCATGAGTTAGTTTGCATTAATAAATAAGGTAGACATTTATGTTATTATTGTATTCTAATCAATATGAATTGTCTTTATATGGCTACCTTCCTTGAGAATGAGATTGCATTGATTGTATTCATGAACTAATTAATTTTTTAGATGACTTGGATGTTTAGCCTAGTGATGTTTAAATTTTCATATGTTGCTTTGAATAATTCTCATATTTGTAAAATCTACATAATTATTAGTTATCTCTACTAGAGATAGGCAATATTCCAATGAACCCAATTAACCCTAAACAATGAAAAAACTAACCGTAGCATGGAAGGACTCTTATTAAGTGAATTTTGTTATATTAGGGGTGCATATTAGCTTGATAATTATAAAACTTGCATAAAACTATTTAAGTAAATTGGACTAGCAAAATGAGATGTCATTGGGTAAATCAATATGAGTTTTATTTAGACGAATTAAGAAAGTTTCACAAACATGAATATGAAGGTTAGATGAAGTTGATATGACTAGATTTAAACACTAAATTATGATTTTAATGTGAATAATATTTTATAAAAAATTGATATTCATTATTGCAATGTACATGAACATATGTTGTGGATTTAATAGTTTTGAGACACTTTTTATACCAAATATTATGATGAGTCATAACCACTATGCATGCAATTGATCTTAATTATTGTAGGGGAAATGTATGATTTTAATCTTTTAGTTTTGGTAACATATATTGGATGGATTGAAATGTGCATCGAGTGTACATGTATATTAATTGATTGGCTACTAGGAGAATTTGAGTGTGAGAAGAGAGCTCTTGAGAGCTTTTGGCATTGAATGTGTTTTGAAGAATTTTAGAGGCTTCTTGGTGAAGGGAATTGGATTGCTAAAGGGTGAACAGAAATATTCAAGCAAGTAAGTAGAGCCTTCTTCATTGTTGAAACTATCTAATGATGTAGGCTTCATCTCTTATTTGTTTCTATGTTTATTCTTGCTCTTATAATGTATGAGAGATGAAAGATTGGTCAATTACTCTTGTGGATTTTTGAATGTGTTAGAATGTGATTTTGAGTAGTTGAGATCCTTTTTGTGTTGTTGAGCATGTGTGCTCTCTTTTTATAAGGAGTGTTGAACTCACTTCTCTCTTCCCTCCATTGTTTATTTACTTACATCTATGTGTGTCATCCTTGATCTTAAATTTATGACTATATGTATATGCCTAGTTCTAGTTGATCTCTTGGCTTGGGAGATGGCTAGAGCCCTGTATGGTTTCATAATGCCATGTTTGAAGGGTGGACAACATGCTCCTTATTGATCCCATTCATACTTGGAGTGGGAGATTTGAGATTCATGCATGGGTGAAATTCTTATCATTTAAAGAATGTTATATTATTTTGAAATATAAATACAAAATACAAATATATTCATTTAAATTGATTTTTGTGTTGAATTCAATGTAAGAGAGAAATAATCCTCTTAAATTATATTGTTAAATAACAAAATTAATTCATTATAAAAAATTATATTAATTTGAAAAAAGAAAGCATAAAATCTGATTTATTATAAATCTAATTATTAACAAATTAATAATAATAATTAACAGATCATATTTATATCATCCTACATCTCGACTCCCATTGAACCCCACAAGATTTGCAAATAATTAAAACATGGTACCGACATATCTCTCAAACTAATAAGATCACAACTTTTAAAAGTTGCAGACAAATAGAATATATGTTTCATTCACAAAAAGTCACAAAGAACTAAAATATCTCTGGGAATAATTCTGAATCACATGTTTCTCTGTTGGAATCATTCTGGATCACATGTTTGGCTCTGGTTTGTAACTGGAAAATTCCAAAGAATGTTATAGGAACCATGATATTATTCCAATCTCATGGACTTATTCAAGACAGGTGAACCTTGTGACCTAAGGGATGGAACCTCTGGGAGAAGCTCAATTTTACTCAGGAACTTCTGTTAACCTCTGGTTTTAAATAGAAATGCATTACCGACTGTACTGTTGACTCATGTATTCATATAACTAGGATCTAGATCTAGATGTATTACCCTTCCCAAGGTTAGGAGTTGCAGGCCTAGGGATGACCACATCTGTCAAACTACACATGATGGGCATCCATCTAGATTGAATATGGGAAGGAAACCGAACTCTTGGACATCTTGAACTCTCATTCTTACATGAAACCTCTTTAGCTATCAGCGGTTTCTCATGATGTTCCACATATTTCTTACGATGTTCCACAGATTTCTTATCAGGAAGAGATCCACCATTAATAAAAGTGGTCTGCAGTTGCTTGCAGAGTGTCCCCATCTCATATGGGTCCAACAAAGAGCTCTCATGGGATTCCATCATCAGATCAGTCTCGTCCATGAAAATGCTTGCTAACCCATCATAATAATTTGAACTATTACCACTTTCCAACAGGGGAAATTTGACTTTTATCAGGGATTTCTTATTGAGGAGTCCCGTGGCTTCCAACTTGAACCTCGAAGGCCCTGCGCAGCTTCCACCTCTTCTTGTTATAACTATGGCATCAGATTACCTGACAAATTTACAAGATTATTTCGATCTGTGCAGATACCAAGCCCAAGCCGCAGATTTAACACACTCCTTTCCCTCCTCTTCCCACCTCTTCTTTTCCTTCACCTTCTTTTCCTTCATATAGTTCTTAGTGAGGATTTTAGCTCCCCACTAAGCAATAAGATAAGAGGAGATACCCTTACTCAGAATAGTTCTAAAAGGATTATTAGTCAACCAACAACCTTCCCAAAACAAGACTAAAGAATTATCTTATAGAAATTGTATCTCATAATAAGAGTTTTTGGAAGATTTCAACCTTTCCTCAATAGTTGAGATCAAAGGTGAAGCTATCATATTATGAATGGTTCAATTAAGATATTTGTTTTTCATATATGGATCCAAGTATATTAAGGAGAAGAAAGAAATCTCCAAACTAATTTGGCCAACAAGATTTCATTAATATATGAAAATATTTAATCTCACTTTATCCTTGCTAATAAATATTTTGTTCTAAGATACCAAAGGAAATTTAAAGTGGTCTTTAGAACCTTCTCAAAGAAATTCCCTCATTATATAATTAATTTTACTAATTATACTACTAGGAATAGGAAGAAGGGAGAAGAAATAGACATGATTATCCTATATAATATATTTAAGAAGAACTAGACTATGAGTAAATGATAGTCATTAACCTTTCCAACCATTCAAAATCTTTCCAAATCTATCCAAAATAACATTCCACCTTTGCTCACATATTGGTTGAAATGGATATTTCAAAAGGATTGCCTGTTGAGATTTTACTTAAATCTCCTAAGGGTTCTTGGGTCCAATCTTTGGACTATGAAGGGATTCCCTTCCATTGCAGAAGATGCTTTAAAACAGGTCATGATGTTGCTCAATGTGGTTTTGAGAAGAAAACAATGATGACTACATGGTGGAGTGGTGCCTCTCTACAACATTATACGGTAGAGAAGAAAACTGATCAACACAGGAGTTTTTCTGATGTGGTTGCGTCAGAACCGCAAGGTCTTGGGGCATCCCCTCCAGATGTCTCAATTGGTGGGGCTGTTGATGCTGTACAAACTCATCTTGATGAAACCCCTAATGGGCGTGAGATTGGGTCTCAGGTTGTCTCTTCAGGTGATAGTGCTCTGGCTATCATTTCTAGTGGATCTCCTATTTTGTTTGTGCCTGCATGGAAGAATAATGTTGAAATCACTGAGACCGTGGCTACTGGCATTCACCTTCAGGAAAAAAGTGTGTTGGCTTGGCAGGATAAGGCAGCACAAGTGGAAGAAGGCTGGATTACTGTTATGGGCAAGAAAGCAAAATTTTCTAGGCCTTCTTTCGACATGACTTTCTGCTCTCATAAGAGAAGCTCTAAATGTAAATCTTGATGGGTCTCGATTGGGGGCTAGTTTTTTTGGTTGGCTGCAGGCTGTCCTTTTTTGCAGCTTTATTTTTGGTTTGTAAAGGGTTTCAAGTCCCTTCAAAACCTATTTTTTTCCTTAGTCAAAACATTCCATTGAGATTTAGTATTCTTAGCATAGAAAGTGGGAAACCAAGGTAGGAGTTAAAGAAAATACCCTTTTATAAAATAAAGACATCTAGAAAGAAAATATTGTTTGATATTCTAAATATTGAGAAAGAAAGTCATGTATTTAACTCTATTCACAAGCTGTTACTCAAAGCTTCTTCATGTTTTGATAAGATGTCTCTTATTTTCCTTTTAGAAATAGAGGGGTTAGCAAAAATCATAGCGTCATCCATTCTATTAGCAATAACCTTTGAAATGATTATATAGATACTATTGTAGAAAGAAACATGTCTAAAATATTCAGCCTTAAGAGAACCCTTCTTTTTGGAGATAAAGGGTTGATTTAGATTCTATAGGTTCTTGAGCCACTTCAAGGATATCTTCATCGGGAGTATCCTAGAAATGTTCCAACAAAAAAGAAAGATAACCATCAAGTCCAAGAGCATGATCTTCATCCATTTCAAAAATAACATATCAAACTTCTAAGGATATTTTTATCATTAAGGTTTTATTTTCCTTCAAGCCAATCTTAGAAGGGATAGAATAAAGGAATTGATTTTACTTTTCTCCCCTATCCACTTCTTCCTTTGATGAATAATGGAGACCACTAAGGGATGAAGAAGATTATGAATTCTAAAACTTCAAACAAAGAAAGTGATATTTTCAATTGAATCATGACCTAAAATTAAAAAATTATTAAAGCATGAAGTGTACACAAGAGAGGTAAAATAACCAAACATAGTACAAGATGGAATTGCACCTGAAATAGAGAAAATTGTACCTCAACTGAAACATGACTTGGAACTAAACCAAACAAGCCAAAACTCCAAAAGACCAAATTGAGATATTACTGAAACATGACTTGGAACTAAACCAAACAAGCCAAAACTCCAAAAGACCAAATCGAGATATTGAAAATAAGGGTCCTATATTTTCTTCAAGAAAACAAGATGTATTGTGCAAGCAACAATAGACCTCATTCTCTTTTTGGCACTAAAAGCGATATCTTTTCCCAGAAGATAAAAACCTTTAAGTTTATTCTTAAAAACTAGAATAAATTTTCTTTTAAAATTTAAAATAGAATGGCCGAAATTCAAATAGCAAATCAAATTGGTTTAGTTTCTATGTTCCTCTTTGGTGCTATCCCCATTGGGTGGACCGTATTCTTACGTTGTCGCCATACGTACGACTTGAGAGCCTATACGTATGAGAGCCTATTTGTGAGTCGGAAAAAGATACTTCTGCATGTCAGAGACTCCTCCATGGATGCTCTACAACCACGTCTCACTGCACTATGGTCTTCTTGTTAGATCAACATCGCACACGGTCCAATTGCCTTTATCTCCTATTTTGGCATTACTATTCAGGTAGAATTTGATGGTTTGGCTTCTAAAAATTACTCCCCACACTCGTCATGGCCCATCTTATGGTCTTTTCTTCATGCCACTCTTAAACCATGCTTGGGTGTTTCATGGAAAAAGCCTCTAACAGTTTGGCACATATCCATGAGTGATAGACTTGTGTACCCAACATGGAGACACCAACTACACATGCAAAGAATATGTTGATAAACATAAGGATAAGGGTACATGTTTTTTGATTATATAGGAGGTCTTTCAGGTTGTATGTGTTGAGTTAATCATGCAACAAGAACAACAGAAAAATAAAAATAATTTATATCAATAACAATTGTAAAATCAGAGACAAGCAATTGACATCGCTATTTAATATAGTTCACCATTAAATGACTGCATTCACAAAGGAAAGCAGGTCACTCTGTTTTATTGATTAACAACAAACTTCATTACATCGTTTTCAACAACCTCAAAAGGAAAAATAAAAATGAGTTATCTTCAACTCTTCAAACAGGTGAAGAGGCATGGGAAGAGAAAAACGAAAGGGTAGTGATGGTTGGACTTCACTTCCAACAATCTCCCACTTGAAGTCCAAACCATACTGCTATCCCCAGTTTCCTTGAAGATTAATGTTAATTACAATACCAAGAGAAGCTCTACTGAATTCAAGCTTATCTTTTGGCACAAATTCTGTGAAAACATCTACAAGGTTATAATTGGTATGAATCTTCTCCAACTTGAATTTTCCACTTTCAATGACACTTCAATGAAATGATACCGAAGCTCAATATGCTTAGTGCGATTATGAAAAGTTGAATTCTTCGCCAAATGAATATCACTATTACTATCACTAGACAAAGTGAAAACTTGTTTTGAACCCAACTCTCCTAATAATTGCTTCAACCATAACATTTCTTTAGCTCTTTCAATCATTGCAATGTATTCTACTTCGGTACTAGTGGAGAGAGAAACTACTTGTTGCAATCTAGAAACCCAACTGATCATTGCCCCTGCAAAAGTAAACAAATATTTGGTGGTAGAATGCCTTTTGTCCAAGTCACTAGCCATGGACCAGAATTGTAGTACCCCTCCATTTATGCTTATGTTTTCTGTTAGCATGCTTTCATATATGATAGACTTCAGTACTTTGTTTTGGATATTTTGATCGTTGACTTTGAGCGACAGTGGATTCACTTTGTGATATGATGATACATTGTATGGTGATAATTAATTTCTGACATGCTTTGTTATAGCGTAGATATTTCCTTCAGATGTTATTGCTATATATATGTTTATGATGGACTAACTGTCATTTAATTTGTCAGTCTAATGTGACGTGTATTGGTGTGGAGAACGGAGTTGCATCACTCGCTTGCGAGTGCCCTGTGATTTCCGTGATTTTCTATGCATGGTGTGTTTGTACAATGGATTATATATATATATATGCATGTTATTGGTTTGATTGCAGGATTGCAGGTACATGACATCAACTCCACCTGGTTATTCAGGTTTGAGCGTGTCAAGACTCAATGGAAATGTTGATTGGGAGATAGTAACATAGTTTATCCTAGTCTAGTCTTAAACCCAGTCATAGTACATCGTCAGTTTTAGTTTGGAGTCTTTGGTTGTCTTGTTTGTCCTTGATTGGATCAATTGTCTTGGAAGAAATTTTTTATCAATTTAATGATAGTTTATTATTCTTTAATTTACTGTTGATTTAAATTAATTTTAAATGTTGGAAATAAGGTTTTACATTTTATTTAATTAATTAATTAGTTTGTTTGGTTAAGTAATTTAATCATTGAGATTAAATTCATTTAATTAAATTAATTAATTAATTAAATTAAAATTGCTTTAATAGATTTAATTTTAAATTAATTATTATGTGGAAATGGTATTTTAGTTGATAAATAAATAAAATAAAGAAAAGGGAAATTTGTGTTTTGAAATTTGAAAAAAAATTAAATTATTTAAAAGGCATGCAAATCTTGAAAAAGAGGAAAGAAAGAATTACCGGTAAGTTGTTGGAAGATATTTTCTTCTCGACATGTGTGCCAGTGGAATTAATTACTTTTTGGTTGAGGATTTTCTCGGATGTTATTTGGGATTTTGGGGAAAATAGAGGATTACATTTTTCTTCACGGGAAATGAAAGAATAGGGTGTTGCTAAAATTATTTTTTAAGAATTTGTGATTTCCTTTGTATTGTTGTATATTTATGGAAGTTCTTGGTTGAGATTTTGGCATATTTGGGAATTTGTGTTCAGGAAAGGCTTTGGAAGCTACGGGCAAAGCTATTCTTCACTAGACAAGTTTTTGAAGCTACAGGAAAACAGGTATTTCCCTTGTATTTTTAATTTGTTTGCTTTTGAAAAGAATGTCTGTGAGAAGAAATTTCATTTTGTTAAAATCCTTGTTCTTTTCGGGAAAAAAATTGTTTACTGTATTACAAAAGAAAAACTTCTATAGCTTTCTCTTTGTAGAAAATAATAGAGTAAATAATTGTGAGGGAAATCATTTGTTGAAAAAGAAATTGAATCCTCAGGGAATAAATTAGATTTTGATTGGAAATTCTTGTGCGTATTTTCCTTTGAAACCCTATTGAAATTTTACTATTTCCCCATTGAAACCATGTTGAAAATTTATTCCAAAATAAAACTCTTAATTTTTTTTTTTTTAAATTCCCCACAGAAAAATACCGTTGAATTTGTATATATATGTAAATATATATATATATATATATAAATTTATATACATATATTTTTATAGAATCATATATATATTGGATTGTGAAAGTAATTTATTTATAATTATATGATTATTTATATTGAAAAATCGCCATACGGGTGAGTTGGGGTTCAAAATTTTAGAGAAACGAAATTAAATCCGTAGTCGGAATTAAAAAAAACAGAGCTTAAATTTTTATGAAGTTTCGAAATAAATCTTGTGTGTTAGACTGTTGGCTAGGGGCGTAGGGCTACCCCCACAGCCGCCCATGAAGGGCGACGGCTGTGGAGGCAGCCAGCGCTACCCCCACAGGCAGCGCTTAGGTTGCCCACACAGCCGCGACCTTTCATGGCCGGCTGTGCATATAACCAACAAACCCTGTAAATGGGTTTTCTTTGCAAAAATAAAATTAAAAGAATCTCTATTTTCATTTCGAATTTTGCTTTATGTTTAATTTGTAAATTCTGGATTTGCTTAATACTCGCGAATTTCAAAATTATGATTAATTAATATTTTATATATATATATATGTTTTTTTTTAATTAATATATATATTTATAATATAAAAAAAATACTTTTGTATTTAAGTATGAAATTATTTATTAGATATTTGAAAATATAAGATCAATTAGTTTTAAAACAATAAAGTTTGAAAGATAAAATTTAGTCTTTATTTTTATGTGAAGTTGAGGAAGTTAAAATTAGATTATTTGATAATGAATTGTAATCAAGTTGACTTATTTTCATGCAAATTATATTTGATTGACTGGATTTAGTAAATCCTAATGTAGACTCCTTATTTTTCGATTTGCTTTAAATTGTGTTTCTTTCATTGGGCAAATTGGGGAATGTTTTAGATGAATAAGTCTTCCAGATTAGTTTGTATAGCAAGGGTCTTGATATTGTTGAAATGTTATTCTTGAGTTGACTAGGGTAGTGCACATGTTATAGTATGGTGTTTTGACACTTGGAATTGTGAACAAAGATTTAATGACCATTGTGTGTCGTTTGGTATTATATGTTGTTTCTTGTGCACCTTGTTTGCCTTAGTCAGTGAAACTTAGATTCCTTTGTTATGTTTAGGGGAGTGGCTCTGTATGAGGGCCAACACACAAAGTGGTGCCAGGATAACTTACAAAGAGTTAGTAAGTCAGTGATAACTAAACAACATAGTAGTTAGATTAAAATATTTAATCAGATTAATATGCCTCACTTATAGACTCAAGAGCTAGTTCAGTCTTGAGATTAAGTTGAGAAGGCTTGGAATGGAAAATCGATATCTTGTTACTTTAAAAGATATTCGATTCCACAATAGTTTGCATGTGGGGCCGGGTTTCGTAAGAGGTTACCAGGGTAACCCAAGTTGGGGGCCGGAACCTAGGAAGAAACACCAGGGTAACCTTTGCAACGTTGTGATGACACTCCACCCAGAATAATAGTTTACCTTTTGTACTTAGCACATTTAATTGTCTTAATCTGGAAGCAATGTAACCATCAGTTAGTTATGTACTTGTGTCTAGGGTGAATAGGTTATGTCTAGGTAACCTTATTACTATCTCCTAGCACGGGGGGTGGACCTACGGGTACCACATGGTTGGGTGGAACGTGCACCTTACTCCGTTCGGTCCCCAATTTATGATCATGGCAACGAGAGCTTCATGGATGGAGAGCTCGTACTTGGATTTATATGTACTTCCTTTATTGCATCATTGGAAATCTTGTATTTGTTACATCCCTCAATTTTTTATGAGGTGAACATTTGAAATAGGTAATTGTAATCTATTATTTGATCTACCTCATCTGAAGAATGAGTATTGTAATGTCATTTCAAATGCAATGTAAGAATCATATTTGTACTTTATAATATCATGAATGGAATTCATATGTTGTGCAATGTTTACTTTTAAAGTTTATGTTAATTAAATATATGCAATGCTAAATACTAAATTCATCTATGGAATCTCAAGTAGTGTAACGTCGCATAACTTAATGAATGTATGCAATTAATTAAGTTAATATTAACACTTTAAAAAAAAATTATTTCACTTTCGTAGACAATTGCAACATTCCTTAGGTTACAAGACAGGGCATTACAAGAATCAACATATCCTTCCTTATATCTCATAATCCACTAAATTACTTTCCAATGAGTCTTACCTAGATTACTCATGTACTTGCTAACTACTTCCACTGCATGAGCAATGTCTAAACATGTACAAACCACATAGATAAGGCTCCCAACTAGAGAGGATTAAGGCAAGTGTTTCATATAGTCTTTCTTATTGTGTCTTGGGACGCATTTTGGATGACAATCGAAAGTGATCATCAAGGGGTGTGCTTATAGCCTTAGCACCTCTCATATTAAATTTGTCCAAGACCTTATCAATATAATTTTCTTGTGACAATTTGACCTATCTTTTTTGCCTATCCTTGGCTATTGTCATGCCAAGGATTTTCTTCGCAAATCCCAAATTCTTTGAATATAAAATTTATTGGCCAATTTTTGTTTCAGATTTGTAACAGCACTCATACTAGTGTTAGTCACCAACATGTCATCAACATATAACAACAATACAAACTCACCATTGTCTAAAACTTTACATAGTAGACACACAAATTAGACTCACACCTGGTGAAGTTTTGTTCAGCCATGAAGGAATCAAACTTGAGGTACCATTGTTGCGGGGTTTACTTTAGCCCATACAAACTTCTCTTCAATATGTAGACTAAATTTTCAAACCCTTCCTTTTCAAAACCTTCAAGTTGCTACATATACAATTCTTCATCTAAATCTCCATGAAGAAATGTAGTTTTGACATCAAGTTGCACCAACTCAAGATCATAGACAATTGCTAAACCCAAAACTACTTGGATGGTAAAAAAATTCACAATAGGTTAAGAGATTTCATTGAAATCAATGCCCTTTTCTTGTTCATATACTTTGACCACTAATATGGCCCTGTACCATTTCTTGCCACCATCCTCTTCTTTCAACTTGTAAACCCATCCATTTTTTAATGCTTTTCAATTTGGTGGAAGAGGTACCAAATCCAAAGTGTTATTTTTTTATCAATGAATACATCTCTCATGCAATCCATCTACAATTTTTTATCAGAAGCATTACATGCCTCTTCTAAATTCAACAATTCAGCTTTATCGAAAATGGGTAATTGATGGATAAAATCATAGAATTCGGATAGAGGTCTACGTTGTCTAATTGATCTCCTCAATTGCAAAAAAAGGTTCATTCAAATTTCCATCTACACCACTGTAAGAAACATTGGAATATTTTCTATTAAATTCTTCACATTCCCTTTTTGCAACCTCTATAGCATTTTTTATTGTTTGTACAGGGGAATTAATTAAAATTTTTGTTTGCTGGAATACTAGCGCAACCTCTTAGGAGGTTTGTGTGGCCTTTCCTAAGGCTGGTGCAACCTTTCCAAAGGCCTGTACATCCTTATGGGAGACTTGTGTAACCTCTTCATAGGTTGGCACAACCTCTCCAAAGGCTTGCACAACCTTGCATGGGAGGCTTGTGCAACCTTAACATAGGATGACACAACCTTATGGGAGGCTTGCCTAGCCTTAAGACCCATTTGTAAAATAAAGACATCTACAAAGAAAATATTACTTGATATCCCAAACATTGAGAAATAAAATCATGGAATTAGCTCTATTCACAAGCTAATTTTTATATAAGATGTCTCTTGTTTTCCTTTTAGAAATAGAGGGGTTAGCGAAAATCATAACATCATCCATTCTATTAGCAATAACCTTTGAAACTATTGTATAGATAATATTGTAAAGAGAAACATGTCTAAAATATTCAACCTTGAGAGAACCCTTTTCTTGTTGGAGACAAGGGGAAGAAATATCACATTTATAGCTTTAAGGGTTGATTTAGATTCCATAGGCTCTTGAATCACTTCTAGGATATCTTCATCTAGAATATCCTAGAAATGTTCAAACAAAAAAGAAAGATAAACCATCAAGCTCAAGAGCACGATCTCCATCCATTTCAAAAATAACATATATAACTTCTTCTAAGGATATTTTTATAATTAGGGTTTTACTTTCCTCCAAGCCAATCTTAGAAGGAATAAAATGAAGGGATCGATTCTACTTTTCTCCCCTATCGACTTCAACCTTTGATGAATAATGGAGACCACTAGGGGATAAATAAGATTATAAATTATAAAACCTCAAACAAAGAAAGTGATATTTTCAATTGGATCATGACCTAAAACAAAAAATATCAAAGCATGAAGCTTACACAAGAGAGGTAAAATAACCAAATTTCAATTGAAATAGAGTTGTACCTCAATTGAAACATGACTTGGAACCAAACCAAGCAAGCCAAAACTCCAAAATACCTAAATCAAGATATTGAAAATAGGGGTGCTATATTTTCTTTAAGGAAATAGGGTGTATTGTGCAAGAAATAATAGACCTCATTCTCTTTTTGACACTAAAATCAATATTTTCCAAGAATAAAAAAACCCTTTAGTTTATTGTTAAAGACTAGACTAAATTTGCTTTTAAAAAATTTCCATAAGAAAACTAATCTAGAAAATAGAATGGTCGAAATTCAAATAGAAAATCAAAATGGTTTAGTTGCTAATTTCCTCAAAGATGAGAGAGAGGTGGCTTCTTATCTTGAGGAAATCTACATATGTGATTTTTTTTTTGGAAATAAAAATCTGAAATAAATTTGATTAAGGAGGGGGATCATAATATGTTTTTCTTTCATATTTCATGCATGATTAGAAGATAGAGGAATTTTACTTTTAAGTTTGAATTGGATGGTGAACAAATCACTAATAACCTTGAGCTCATTAAGGGTTCTTTGAGGTTCTTTTATGTTTGTTAGGGTAGTATATTTCATGCCTATTTAGTTTGTTATGAAAGTCCTATTTGCATCATGTATCCAAGTTTGTGTTTTGATTATATTTTTAGTTATTTGATTATAGGAGTCTGATTATAGGAGTTTTCTTATGTATACTGTTGAACTTTTCAATGTCCAATCGAGATGAGCTAGCCATGGTCTCTTATCATTTTGAATCTGAAACTACAAGAAAACACAACACACTCCCACTATAGCAAAAAACCCAATCAAACACTCTAAGAAATGTGTCCCCTTCTCCAATCAAGCCAACTTGGCTCTGATAGAAAATGTTGAAAAATAGGACAAAACTTTACAATGAAAGTATGTAGATAATGTTATGCATCCAAATAAATAGATAGCAATAAATCATAGATGAAAATAGATTACAATAAAGATGCAAACTATAACTCAAGAATTACTTTGAGAAACCTTTGTGGGAAAAAAATCCACACCCAAAGAGATCCAAGACTTGTATAATCCTTCAAATGAGTTACATCAATACAACTTCTCCCTCTGAATCATGGCAACACTTCATGACTTCAACAACTTACAACTTAATCGTTTTTCCTTCAACTCAAGCACTAAATATATAGGCATGAGAGAAAACACAAATCAAGAATGGTTTCCAAAACCATTTAAGCATAAATCACAAAGAAAAGAAACTTCCTCTTTCAACTTGTGATTTTATCCATTTTTTTAGTAACATGCAACTAAAAAATCTGCTTTATTTTTTCCAAGCTCTCATTTAACTTCCTTTTTTTCATGCTCTTTCTAATTTGGCAATTAAAAACACTTTGCAAGTTGTCATAGTTGCATTTAGCAACTTTCGTGACAACTAAAAGATAATTACAAATTGTCAATTAATAATTAAAAAACAAAGCAAGATTGAGACATTTTATCAACCATTCCATTAATAGACACATGATAATTACAAATTGTCAATTAATAATTAAAAAAAAAAGCAAGATTGAGACATTTTATCAACCATTCCATTAATAGGCACACAAATGTAGTGGTGGCCTTCCAAATTTACCACTATGCATTGACTTGAATGCTCATGGTCTCCCCTAGGTATGCCTTGTGAATGCTCATGCACTCTACTCTTACGTTGTCGCCATATGTACCACATGAGAGCCTATGTGTGTCGACAAAGAGATTTTTGCACGTCAAAGACTTCTCCATGGACCCTCTACAACCACGTCTCACTATACTATGCTCCTTTTGTTAGATCCATAACCTTGATCATGTACAATTAGCTTGGCATATGATTCAAAAGTTAAGGGAGAAGACATGAAGGTGGTACTCTATTTAATGAGAACCTTAATGATGAATATTCTTGTCTTTATATGAAGATTAACATGAGAAAACTATCAAAGAGACTTATAATACTATGTAGAATGCGACCAACCTTATACCTTGAAATATATGAAGTTTAATATGGAGACCAGTTCCATCATAGTGAATGTCAAGGAACTTGCAACTATTGCACTATGAGTACCAAAATATTGAACTTGGATAAAGAGAGAACTTTAAGAAATTCAATTAAATCTCTCTTTGAGTTTGGTTGTTTCCTCTATTTTAAATAATTTAGAATTCCCTTGTTTGCAATTGTAGATTGTATATAAATAGAGAATATTTATACTTGTCCTTGGAGTCTAATAAAGAGGTTGATGTAGATACATGGATTGCTAAAGCAATGGAGAGATAATACATAATTATTGTTGAATACATGGTCCCTAAATTGGAGACTAAATACCTTGTTTAGATGGAAAACTTTATTTTGATGCGGGGAGAAGATTTACAACATTGTGATGGGGGAGATCCATATGGTCAAAAGGGGCTCCTGAAACATGAGGAGTACTTAAGGAGTTGTACTAACCAGTGAGATTACAACTAGAAACATGTTTACATGGTACTTTATGAAATGGGCATATATTGTTCATAAACTTGTTGCCACCTAAAGCCAATGAAAATGTTCACCTTAGAAATCATATTGTGCCAACTATCACATATAAAGATGTGCCTTTAGAAGAAGATTGCTATTGGAATTCACTACAACATGTAGTAAATGAGGCTATTTTAGAGCCTTAGGATCAAAAGAATAAGATCAAATGTAAACCATTGATGTAATATCTCATTTAATTTTTGTGCTTAAATTGTTGGGGCTTTAATAATTCACTTTTGTAGTTGTATATTTAAAACTGATTGTAACTAGATCTTAAGGGATAAGACTTATTTTACTAAAGTAATTTAATAATTTTTAGTTATTTTATCTCTTTTTTTTTAGTTCTCCACAGAATGAGCAATGATGTTCTTAATACACTTTTTTTTAGACTGCAAGAATCGGTCGGGTATTCATCCCCCTATAAGCTGCAGTGCACCTGGTGAACTTTTTTCACGTGATTGATGACACTGGCATGACACGCCCTCTGGTACCACGGGTTTGGGGGGAAACTAGACCTTGTGACCTCTTGCCTACAATAGGATGCTTTAGCCAATCGAGCTAGGCTCCCTACCCCATTCTTAATACACTTTTTTAATTTAATTGATTGTAATGAAATTTCACATGTGCTTATTGAAGAATTAGTTGAATTAAAGGCTTTGAAGGACTATGTATATGATATGTATGTGTATACAATATTTTTACACATAATTTTTCTTGGTTTCACCTCCTTAG
>VDFB02072274.1:92281121-92355446 GCA_007258455.2 Sequoia sempervirens | reverse complement strand
AGATATATGGATTGTTAAAGCAATGGAGAGATAACACATAATTATTGTTGAATGCATGATCCTTAAATTGGAGACTAAATATCTTGTTTAGATGGGAAACTTTATTTTGATGTGGGGAGAAGATTTACAACATTTTGATGGGGGAGATCCATATGGTCAAAAGGGGCTCCTAAAACATGAGTACTTAAGGAATTGTACTAACCAATGAGATTACAACTAGAAACATGTTTGCATGGTGCTTTATGAAATGGGCATATTGTTCATAAACTTGTTGCCACCTAAAGCCAATGAAGATGATCACCTTATAAATCATCTTGTTCCAACTATCACATATAAAGATGCGCCTTTAGAAGAATATTGCCATTGGAATTCACTACAACATGTAGTAAATGAGGTTGTTTTAGAGCCTTAGAATCAAAAGGCTAAGATCAAACCATTGATGTAATATCTCATTTAATTTTGTGTCTAAATTGTCAGGGCTTTAATAATTCAATTTTGGAGTTGTATATTTAAAACTGATTGAAACTCTCTTAAGGGATAGGAGACTTATTTTCCTAATTGTAATTGAATGCTTTTTAGTTATTTTATTTTTGTTTTGTTTTAGTTCTTCAAAGAATGAGAAATGATGTTCTTAATACACTTTTTTAATTTAACTGATTGTAATGAAATCTCACATGTTCTTATTGAAGAATTAGTTGAATCAAAGGCTTAGAAGGACTATGTTTATGATATGCACGTGTATACAATTTTTTTACACATATTTTTTTCTTGGTTTCACCTCCTTAGACACTTGCACCACTTTGTGCTAATAGTTGTGTGGAATATTGATCAAATAAGATTAGTTTCTTGCAATTTTGATCTTAATTATTGTAGGTAAATGGTATGGTTATAATCTTTTAGTTTTGATAATATATATTTTGGATGTATTTGAAATGTGCATCAAGTGTACATTTATATTAATAGATGGGATAATGGGAGAATGAAAGATTACTCAAAAGCCTTATTTGCCCTTCCCACTTCATCTTGTGAAACAATCGAAACTTGATTGTTTTTCCTAGTTATGTACACTCACTCATTTCTAGAACACCTTATTTTAAGTTATCCCTATAGTGTTTTTAATTTATTCATGTAATTTAGATTAAGTGGATATTATTTGTGTTGATATTTTAAATTTGATAAATGCCACATTTAATGAAAATCCAAAATTTCACTTGTGGTGAACTTTAAAAGGAGTTTAAATATCATCTCTTTTAATTTTTGGGTGAAAATATTTTAGTTGGACAAGTACCTATGGGGTTGGTGCCCTTTGGGATTTATATTTTGAGTGTTGAATAATTTTAGCACTCACTCAATTTCCTTTACAAGAATGTGTCATTGTGAGGCATTTAAGAGGTTAAGTGTGGGATTGTCATGTCAACTTGCTCGTCTTCCTATAAAATTTTGTATAGGTGAAGTGTTGAGTACACTCCACTTCAGCATAACTTACCCATGTGGGTGCATATGAGAAGGCATGGGTTGCATTGGTGTTTTGTAACATGTGGTTGTATGTAGAAGAGAAAGGCCATGGGTCCCCATTCCATTGGATGAGGATAGATGACACAACACCCAAACTAATCCATCATCTTTAGCTTTTGGAAGCTTAATTGGATCATTAGTTTCATTATTGAAGCTATCTTTGAGGTAGGCTTCATCTCTTATTTGTTTATAAGTGTTTATTCTTTCTCTCATAGTGTATATGAGATGAAAGCTTGGTAAATTACACTTTTGGATTTTTGAATGTGTTAGAATGTGATTTTGAGTAGTTGGGATCCTTTGTGTTCTTGAGCATTTGTTGAGTATGAGTGCTCTCTTTTTGTGAGGAGTGTTGAACTCACTCCTCTCTTCCCTCCATTGTTTATTTACTTACATCCATGTGTTTTATCCTTCATCTTAAATTTATGACTGTATGTGTACACCTAGTTCTAGTTGATCTCTTAGCTTAGGAGGTTGCTAGAGCCTTGTATGGCTTGATAATGTCATGTTTAAAGGGTGGACAACATGCTCCTTATTGACTCATTTACACTTGAAGTGAGAGTTTTGAGATCTTGCATGGGTGAAATTCTTAACATTCAAGGAATATATTATCTTGAAATATAAATGTAAGATGCAAGTATATTTCATTTAAATTGATTTGTATATTGAATTGAATAGAGGAGAGAGATAATCTTCAATTGATATTGTTAAATAACAAAATTGATATTCATTATTATAAAAAAAAAATATATTAATTTGAAAAAACACACACATATAATCTGATTTGTTATAACCAATTATTAACAAATTGATAATAATATGTTTATCAATGGATCACAATAAATTAATAATAAATATTTATTAACATATCACAACAAATTATTAATAATGATATATTTATTAACAGATCACACTTTATATCATCCTGCATCCCAGCTCCCATTGAACCCCACAAGATTTGCAAATAACTAAAACATGGTACCGACATATCTCTCAAACTAATAAGATCACAACTTTTAAAAGTTGCAGACAAATAGAATAAAATAAAATATCTCTAGGAATCTTAGTTGCCGGATTCGTGTTTTTGGCCCTACGTGCCCGCTCCAGGAGCGTTTGGGCACGAGAGCGTGCTGGGGAGCGCCCAGGGAGCGCCTAGCCACCCCCGGGTTCTCTGTGGGTCCGCGCCAATTATTAACAAATTGATAATAATATGTTTATCAATGGATCACAATAAATTAATAATAAATATTTATTAACATATCACAACAAATTATTAATAATCATCCTGCATCCCAGCTCCCATTGAACCCCACAAGATTTGCAAATAACTAAAACATGGTACCGACATATCTCTCAAACTAATAAGATCACAACTTTTAAAAGTTGCAGACAAATAGAATAAAATAAAATATCTCTGGTCACCGGATTTGCTGGGTTGGCGTTTTTGGCCCCTCACGATTACCCGCTTTCGGGAGGCGGTTGGAGCTTATGAGGGCGTCTTTGGGGGAGGCGCCAGGGGCGTGACCCTGGCGAAGGTTCGTGGGTCCATACGTGGACCACGAAGAGTCTTTGGCATCAAGCGCTTCAGTCCCATGGCGATGCCCAGACAGCGTAGGACTTTTGAGTAAAATGAAAAAATGACTTTTTTAATCATTTTAAAAGCCAAAGAAACCCTAAAACGCATTTCTAATATGATTCTATCACTCTTTTCTCATTTCATTGCTCTCACAAACACATTTTGCTCTACATTTTTTTCATTTTGCAGGTTGAAGAAGATTGATCAAGTGCAAAAGAAAGTGAGGATAATTTGCACAAAAGAAGATCTAATCACTTGAGGTATGCATTTTAACTCATTTTTTCAAGTTTATGATGGATTCTTTCAAGTTTTTGAAGATTTTTTGCAAGTTTTTGAAGATTTTTTCAATTTTTTTCAATTTTTTTTTATAAATTTTTTTTTAGAAAAGAAATAAGATTTGCTATTTGTTTTAATGTGTTTTGGTGTTCATTTTGTAATTTGTTCAATATTTTATATTTCTTATAACAGTAAAATCAAAGTTCAAATGGCTACAAGTTCAAGTTCAGTGGGTGTTACTGCTAGTAAAAACCAAAAGTATAAAATTGATGCAGCATCTCCTTTATGGCATCATACTACAATGGTTGAACAGCTTCCAGGAGGTGGGGCATTTGTTTGGATTTGTGATGAGTGTAAAGTCACATTTAAGAACTCATATAGTCGAGTGAGATTTCACCTTTGTGGACAAGGTGGGCAAGGGATTAGACCATGTGGAGGGCCAGATAAGAAGGGGTTGTCAAAGGATAAAATTATGAAATACATTGCTAAACAAGAAGAAGCTGATGCGATGTCTGAAAGAACAAAATTAAGAACCCATCCTTTAGCAAAGAAAAAATCAATTACTTTGCCTGCAAATTCAGTAATGGCCTCTCAACATCCTTTCTTGGAGACACCCTCTGTCCAAGTAGAAAACCCCACTTCTTCCCGCAAAAGAGGACCATTGGATAGGGCATTTCAAAATGAAGCAAGAGACATCGCAGAGGAAAAAATTGCACGTTGCATTTATGCCAATGGTCTTCCTTTCAACTTGGTGAGATCACCATATTGGCATGATATGGTGGAGGCAATCAATGTTGCACCTTCAGGTTTCAAAAGTCCTGGGTATGAAAAGGTGCGCACCACCTTATTAGTAAAAGAAAAAAATCATGTAGAGACATCACTCAAATCAATTAAGGATTCTTGGGTTGAAACAGGATTGTCTATTGTTTCCGATGGATGGAAGGATTGCAAAAATCGACCTTTGATAAATGTTATTGCAGTGTCCCCTAAAGGGGCTATGTTTTTGAAGGCAATTGATTGTGAGGGGCAAATCAAAGATGCAAAATTCATTTCAAAAATCCTCATTGAGTCCATAGAGATGGTGGGTCCGGAAAATGTTGTTCAAGTCATTACAGACAATGCAAAAAATTGTCGGGCTGCAGGTATTTTGGTTGAGCAAAGGTATGAACACATTTTTTGGACACCATGCACTGTACACTCCCTTAACTTGGTGATGCAAGCAATTGGCACTCAAATAGAATGGGTGAAAGAAATATACCAAGAGGCTGAGGAGATCCAAATGTTTGTGACAAACCACCATATGTCACAAAGCATCTTCAGGACTTTCTCGAGATTGGAATTGTTGAAGGTAAATTTAATTTAATTATCAATTATAATTTATTTTAATTTTTTTAATTTTATGGATTTATATTTTAATGTGTTATTATTATTAACTTATGTTTTACATGATCCTAGGTTGCGGAGACCCGATTTGCATCACACACAATCGTTTTGAGATGACTTGTGAAGGTGCGAGATGCATTGGGTGCCATGGTTATTAGCAACCAATGGAGTATTTGGAAAACATCAAGTTCAGAGAGGGCCCGAAAGGTCAAGTCATTGATCCTAGGGGATGATTGGTGGGATCGTGTGGCCTATGTCTTGAGATTCACTGATCCTATCATGACTATGCTCAGGTTTGCTGATATAGATAAACCATGTTTGGGGGATATCTATGATGGTATTGACTCCATGATAGAAAAAATAAGGGTGATAATAGCAGAAAAAGAGAATGACCCCCAAGAAACATTTTTTCATAGAGTTGAAAAAATCATTCACCACCGTTGGGCCAAGATGAACACACCATTGCATCTCCTTGCATATGCATTATCTCCCAAATACTATAGTTCACAGATACTTGCTTTGCCAGGGAGAACTCCACCATATAGAGATAGTGAAGTTGCTAATGGGTACAAGCAAGCATTCAAAAGACTCTTCATAGATCCAGAAGTGGTGGAAAATGTTAGGAAAGAGTTTGGCTTGTTCATCACAGGACGAACACTTAGTCCTTGTGCTACTCAAGACCAATACAAAGTAGATGCTTGTACATGGTGGTACCTCCATGGGCAAGATTTTATGTTCCTCCAACCTCTTGCAATCAAGATTCTATCACAAGTAATTTTTATTTTTTAATTTTTTTTATTTAACATTTGTATTGTAGACTTTAAGTTTAGTAGTACTACTTACCATTATTTAATTTATTTTGCATTTTTTATTTCTAAGTTATTTTGGTTTTCTCTCCAATTTCAATAGGTTGCAAGTTCTTCTTCGGCTGAACGAAATTGGAGTACATACTCCTATATCCACTCAGTGAAGCATAACCGGTTGGGTGCAAAAAAAGCAGAAGACTTGGTTTATGTCCATTCCAACTTGTGTCTTCTATCACATAAGCAAGATGAGTACAAGGATGGTTCAATGAAGAATTGGGACATAGCCCTTGAGAGTGCCAACTTGGATGCATCTATTGCAGAGCTTGCTAGAGTCACTATAGATGGAGATGATGATGATGAGACTCTTGCACATGATGCACCTACTACAAGTGGCACTGGTAGTGCATTTGTTTGTGGTTCAAATGATGATGATCTAGACCCTTTTGATGATTGATGAATAATTGTAATGATCTTCATTTGAATCATGACTAAAGAGTACAAAGACATATATGATATTATTAATATATGAGTATGACATATGTATTGGAATTTTGAACTATCAATTGGCATTTATGATTTATCTTTCTAAGCTTGTAGTTTATCACTAGCATTGATCAATGATTTTAGATTTAATGATGATTGATGATTGATGAAGTATCACAGACTCATAGTTCATACTATCAAATGTATTTACAATTTTGTATATTTTTAATTATATATATATATATATATAGCCGTACCCAAACGTACCGTATTTCAGGAAAAAAAAAATCGCTGTACCGGCATACCCGTATCCCGTACCCGTGCCCGTTCCAGTACCCGAACCGGCAACTAAGCTGGGAATCATTCTGAATCACACGTTTCTCTGTTGGAATCATTCTGGATCACATGTTTGGCTCTGGTTTGTAACTAGGAATATTCCGAAGAATGTATAGGAACATGATATTATTCCAATCTCATGGACTTATTCAAGACAGGCGAACTTTGTGAGCTAAGGGATGGAACCTCTGGGAGAAACTCAATTTTCCTCAGGGACTTCTGTTAAACTCTGGTTTTAAAGAGAGATGTATTACCGACTGTAGTGTTGACACATGTATTCATATAACTAGGATCTAGATGTATTACCCTTCCTAAGGGTAGGAGTTGCAGGCCTAGGGATGACCACATCTGTCAAACTACACATGATGGGCATCCATCTGGACTGAATATGGTAAGGAATCCGAACTCTTGGAGACCTTGAACTCTCATTCTTACATGAAACCTCTTTAACTATCAGTGATTTCTCATGATGTTCCACAGCTTTCTTATGATGTTCCACAGATTTCTTCCGGTGTTCCACAGATTTCTTATCAGGAAGAGAATCACCATTAATAAAAGTGCTCTGCAGTTGCTTGCAGGGTGTCCCCATCTCATATGGATCCAACAAAGAGCTCTCATGGGATTCCATCATCAGATCAGTCTCGTTAATGAAAATGCTTGCTATCCCATCAAAAGAATTTGAACTATTACCTCTTTCCAACAGGGGAAATTTGATTTTTATCAGGGATTTCTTATTGAGGAGTCCCATGGCTTCCAGCTTGAACCTCGAAGGCCCTGCGCAGCTTCCTCCTCTTCTTGTTATAACTATGGCATCGGACTCTTTTACAAATTTACAAGATTCTTTCTATCTGTGCAGATACCAAGCCCAAGCCGCAGATTTAACACACTCCTTCCCCTCCTCTTCCCACCTCTTCTTTTCCTTCATATAGTTCTCAGTGAGGATTTTCACTCCCCACTAAGCTATAAGATAAGAGGAGATGCCCTTACTCAAGAATGGTTCTAAAAGGATTATTAGTCAACCAACAACCTTCCCAAAATAAGACTGAAGAATTATGTTATAGAAATTGTATCTCACAGTAAGAGTTTGGAAGATGTCAACCCTTCCTCAATAGTTGAGACCAAAGGTGAAAGGTGAAGTTATCATATTAGGAATGTTTCAATTAAGATATTTATTTTTCATATATGGATCCAAGTATATTAAGGAGAAGAAAGAAATCTCCAAACTAACTTGGTCAACAAGGCTTCCTTAATATATGAAAATCTTTAATCTCAAGGCCACCTTATTCTTGCTAACAAATATTTTGTTTCAAGATACCAAAGGAAATTTAAAGTGGTCTCTAGAACCTTCTTACAAAAATTCTCTCATTATATAATTAATTTTACTAATTATACTAGTAGGAGTAGGAAGAAGGGAGAAGAAATAGACATGATAATCTTAAGAAATATATTTAAGAAGAACTAAACTACGAGCAAAATATAGTCAAGTCTTTAACAATATATTTAAAAGCAAATTTAGTCATGTATTCAAGTTTGCATTTTGATTATATTTATAGTTATTTGTTTATAGGAGTTTTCTTATACATACATGGTTCAAGTCTTCACATTGTATTTTTTGAAACAACTAGATTCATCTTTCCTCTTTTGGAGTTCTAGTTATTATGGCTTAATGTAATCCTTTATATATTTTATTTTGGATTTACTTACACTTTGAAGGAATCTTTGGGCTCACCTTGGTTGAATTTTATCATCAATAGACATTAACCTTGTCTTAAACCTTTATGTCGGTTAGTATAAGCCTATATTCCTTTATAATAATGGAAAACCTCGATAAAAACCTCTTGGTTGAAAAAAACCTTTGCATACAATAATTTTTTTATATTTAAACTTTGGCAGCAAATGACAAGATGCATTACATGTTTTCATTTGATAGTGGCTAATTTATAGCCAGTGAGAAATCTTCAATAGATCACTTTACGACAACCTACCAAGCACCCATGTCATTAGATCTTAATCATCGAAGCACCTACTATTCAATTAACATTTAAGTTGTGTGCTATTTATTTTCTAAATGCTCATTTACTGAAATTTAACAGCTTCATTCCTTCATAATTGACATTCCAAACTCACCTCAACCATGTGTTATACTCTAGTGGGTGGCACATGAAAGTAGGCTAGTGGGTGAATTTTTTGAGCATGAAAGTCCATCACTAAGTACTCATTGTAGTATTTTATCCTTGCTACACCTACTATTTGATAGGATTTTAGCAATTCGATTTTTAGCAACTAAGTTAATGTTACCCTTTGACTTAAGATTGACAATCTAAATCTATTGTGTGATGTTTGAGGCCATCAAGCAAGTCCATCCACATAGCAACATGTAGACCAAATTTAAATTTTCACATAGACCAAAGGTAACACAAAGACATTGTAGACTACTGAGATACCACCATGCAAGCCTATGTACTTTTCAAAGCATCATAGAGGATATCATTTAGTTCCACCACATATTGGCATAGCTAATGGAACCATAGACACATATCATTATTCTATTAATATGCACATGGATGTAGTGGTGGCCAAACCATTTGAATATGTTTCCAAATTAACCACTATGCATTGACTTGAATGCTCATGGTCTCCGCTATGTATGCCTTGTGGTGCTATCCCCATTGGGTGGACTCGACTCTTATGTTGTCTCCATATGTACCACATGAGAGCCTCTGTGTGTCGGCAAAGATATTTCTGGACATCAAAGACTTCTCCATGGACCCTCTACAACCACGTCTCACTGTACTATGCTCTTTTTGTTAGATCGACCACAACCTTGATCACTGTACAATTAGCTTTTAGTTCCCTGACGTTTAGCTCCTATTTTTACATGAGTGTTCAGGTGGAGATTGATGGATTGGCTTCTTCTAAAATTACAGAAGCCACACTCGTCATGACCCATTTTATTGTATTTTTTCTTCATGCCACTGTCCGAAACCATACGTGGACGTTTCATAGAAAAATCCTGAACACTTTGGCACCTATCCATGAATGATAGACGTATACCCAACAAGGAGACACCAACTACCCATGTGGGTTTGAATTTCTTAAGCAAAGTATATGTTGGTAAACCTAAGGACAAGGGTACATGTTGTCTGGTTATTATAATGCAAAATTGGTTTTACACTAACTATACTATATACTAGGCCCCCCCTTTCTGTAACTGTACTATAATAGTAGTTTGGGTGCCTTATAGTGTTGAATTTAATGCCAGCAGAATAAACGAAATAAAAAAGATTGCAGAAAAATAAAATGAATGAACAATAACACACACAAACAAGAACACATAATTTTATAGTGGTTCTTCTAACAATGGCTACATCCACTTTCAATAGGGATTCTCTTTTATTAATTCTCAATACAATTTGCATTCAAGCGATAACAACTCTTAAAACTCAGTCCCATCTCCAAAATAGAAAAATCTACCAAAACGGTCAACTTCTAAATTAGCAAATACATGCCAAAAAAGGAGTCAGTTACAAAAGACATTCGTTTTGAGTGTGAGAGATACTGCCATTATAATTAGAAGGAATATTTGGGTTTCACTGAACCCAACAATCTCCCACTTGAAGACCAAATATTGCTTGAGAGAGTTGCTCAGAGATATCCCCTACTGCAGGCATTTACATCAGCCCCAACGAAGATTTTAGCTTCGCCAAATTCTGTTCAAGAATGCTTCGGATGAGCCTCCTCCAAAGCACGCTAGATTTAATAACCGCCATGGAATTTGAGCTTTCCATTTCCTCCCCCACAGCCAGAATCAGATCTGGGCCTCCACCAAGGCCCCAATTCAAAGCCCTTTATGTATACCACCAGTACAACTCCTTCTTTACATACCAATCATCACTAGAAAATTCTTCATGAACTATCTCATATGAATTCACTAAATTGTCCAACTGAACATGAAAATCATTAATAAGAATTTTTTTTACCTTCTCAAATTATTTTCTGCAACATCACTGTCAACCTTATCAAATCTCACATTAAAATCTGATTTTACCTCATTACCTTCAGTTGCAACTTTTTCTCTACCTGCAATCCATGCATTCCACTCTACCTCTACTTTTGCAATCTTCATCAATAAATTCTCTTTTTCTTCTATGTCCTCCAAAGGACTCTCAACCTCACTTACATTTTTGTAGCTCTCCTGAACAACTCCACTATTTGCTGACATAAGGGATTCAAAGGCCTTAATCGCACCCTCTGTTGCTCTCTCAGCCTTTTCGAAGTCTTCTAGCATGTTAAAATCCTCGCCTCCCAAATTTTGCAGGACCCTTTCCCAAACATACCTCGCCTGGGCAGTGCTGGGGGAATCAGGATCAACATCACTCATAAGAATTTCAGTGGCCAAATAGACAAGAGCATCATCCATTTCCATTGGAAAATCAAATCTAACTTTTTTCCCTACAGTCAAAGTACTATAACCATTCCTTGAACACGTGTTTGAATCTACAACCTCCTGCTGCAACTTGAAAAGAGAAACTTCATTATCAACAAAACAATTTATATTTCTTCTACCTCTTCCTCTTCTCTAGACTGAGCCACAACACTTTTTATTTCTTGCATCTGCTCCATGTCACTACCAGGTTCCAACATACCAAGAAACTCCTCAATAAAAAAATCAACTTCATCATCTAGAACTGATCCAAAAGCTTCTTCTGAGAAGCACAAAAATCTTCATCATCATCTATATGAATAGCTCCCACTTCATCAAAACTCTCTCTCGAGCCATGGGACATAGACATGAGAGCTTGAACCCAATCATCCAAGTTAGGGCTCTCTTCCATATTTGCTCAACTTTCTTCACAACTCCTCCTTCGTTCTAACCAAGCTCTGAGACCAATTGCTGAATTTAATGACAGAGAATAAACGAAAGAAAAAAGATTGCAGAAAAATAAAATGAATGAACAATAACACACACAAACAAGAAAATGGGATTTTATAGTGGTTCGCCGAACAATGGCTACATCCACTTTCAGCAGGGATTCTCTTTTATTAATTCTCAATACAATTTGCATTCAAGCAGTAGTAGCTCTTAAAACTCAGTCCCATCTCCAAAATAGAAAAATCTACCAAAACGGTCAACTTCTAAATTAGCAAATACATGCCAAAAAAGGAGTCAGTTATAAAAGGCATCCATTTTGAGTGTGAGAGATGCTGTTGTTATAATTAGAAGGAATATTTGGGCTTCACCGAACCCAACATATAGATAGTAGGGAAGAGGTCTTCCAAGTTGTATGGGCATAGACCTAGCTCTGGAAATATGAGAAAATGAGTAGATTGACATAGGGACCAAATGGAATCACAATGAGAATAAACATTTGAGCAAAAGGAAAATTTGTCATTTTTGGTTTCGAAAAATAAATGTGCTGCAGATATTACATTAATAAGATCAAAATCTTACTTTAGAGTTGTTTTGTAAAATAAACAAAGATACAAATGTAAGATGTTTATATTTGTGAGCATATATATGAAATGGTTTGTAGATCAAGAATATCAATCTCCTCCAATATATTATGCATTCCATCTTTGATCATTATTTCTCATAATGAGTGCTTTAACAAATATTATATCATCAAAAATGTGTTTCTTTGGGGAATGTGATATTGGTTTTGTCTTTTTATGTAGATATTGACAAATAGGAGGATTTTGAAGACGGTTAGGTTTAGTTTGAGAGTTGAAAAAGTCTTATTCAAATAAGTAAATGACTAGATATTGAAGAGACAAAATAAATGATAAAATGTTTGCTTGGCATATGATTCAAAAGTTAGGGAGAAGACATGAAGGTGATACTCTATTTAATGAGAACCTTAATGGTGAAGATCCTTGTCTCTATATGAAGATTAACATGAGAAAACTATCAAAGAGACTTATAATACTATGTAGAATGTGACCGACCTTATACCTTGAAATATATGAAGCTTAATATGGAGACAAGTTCCATCATAGTGAATGTCAAGGAACTCACAACTATTGCACTATGAGTACCAAAATATTGAACTAGGATAAAGAGAGAACTTTGAGAAATTCAATTAAATCTCCCTCTTAGTTTGGTTGTTTCCTCTATTTTAAAGAAATTAGTACTCCCTTGTTTACAATTTTGTAGGTTGTATATAAATAGAGAAGATTTATACTTGTCCTTGGAGTCTAATGAAGAGGTTGATGTAGATATATGGATTGTTAAAGCAATGGAGAGATAATACATAATTATTGTTGAATGCATGGTCCCTAAATTGGAGACTAAATACCTTGTTTAGATGGAGAACTTTATTTTGATGTGGGGAGAAGATTTACAACATTGTGATGGGGGAGATCCATATGGTCAAAAGGGGCTCCTAAAACATGAGGAGTACTTAAGGACTTGTACTAACCAGTGAGATTACAACTAGAAACATGTTTACATGGTACTTTATGAAATGGGCATATTGTTCATAAACTTGTTGCCACCTAAAGCCAATGAAGATGTTCACCTTAGAAATCATCATGTGCCAACTATCACATATGAAGATGTGCCTTTAGAATAAGATTGCTATTGGAATTCATTACAACATGTAGTAAATGAGGCTACTTTAGAGCCTTAGGATCAAAAGACTAGATCAAATGTAAACCATTGATGTAATATCTCATTTAACTTTTGTGCCTAAATTGTTGGGGCTTTAATAATTCGCTTTTGGAGTTGTATATTTAAAATTGATTGAAACTCTCTTAAGGGATATGACTTATTTTCCTAAAGTAATTTAATAATTTTTAGTTATTTTCTCTTTTTTTAGTTCTCCAAAGAATGAGCAATGATGTTCTTACTACACTTTTTTAATTTATTTGATTTTAATGAAATTTCACATGTGCTTAATGAAGAATTGGTTGAATTAAAGGCTTTGAAGACTATGTATATGATATGTATGTGTATACAAATTTTTTACACATATTTTTTCTTGGTTTCACCTCCTTAGACACTTGCACCACTCTGTGCTAATAGTTGTGTGGAATATTGATCAAATAAGATTAGTTTCTTGGAATTTTGATCTTAATTATTGTAGGTGAATGTTATGATTTTAATCTTTTAGTTTTGGTAATAAATATTTTGGATGTATTTGAAATGTGCATCAAGTGTACATGTCTATTAATAGATTGGATACTGGGAGAATGAAAGATTACTCAAAAGCCTTATTTTCCCTTCCCACTTTATCTTGTGAAATAATGAAAACTTGATTGTGTTTCCTAGTTACACTTGCTCATTTTTGTCCATGAGTGGACTAGGACACCTTATTTTAAGTTTTTGATTATTGGAAAATAGGTTTTGAAGGGTGCGTGAAACCTTGTACAAAACAAAAGGCAACACGAAAGATAAGACAAAAAAGCTGCCCCAAAAAACAAAACACTGATTAAACCACAATTAACCAACCATTAGCAAAAAAACAACAGACAAAAAAGGAACAGAGCAACAACTAAAGAAGATCCTTTAAAATCCACGTAGCCTCCAAATCTTTGGTGATGACCTTGTCGTGCATTTCCATGACCTCTTTAACATCCTACATCAAGACCACATTACCTTTCTTAATTTTGCTGCGAGTATACACACTCAGCCTAGCCCCAAGATCAATAACCTATTTCCCCTTTCCAATATCCTCACCCACAACATGCTCCCCCTATTCAAGAAGAAGGTGCTTACCAGTACAATCCTTAACTTTCTTGTTTAAGAGCACCAATCCCTTCGTTGTGGTCTCAAGACAATCCTTACTAAGGTTGACCAAAGTATTGAGATCCTTACGAACTTTCAAGAAGTTCTTCTTGAGGGCTAATATTCTAGGGTAGTGATCCATTTTGAGCTTAGCAAAGTCCTCCGCCATTTGTTTAAGAGTGAAATTCATTGTCTTAACCATATTAAAGACCAAGTTCAGCGCCCTAGTGCTTCTCAAAGTAGAGATGTTGCACCTAGCAATTGTGTCGCACTTACCATGCAAATTCTGCACTTCTTGAAGGAGCCACATAAACAGGTTGAAAAAGACATCCGAACCCTCCTCCGCCAAACTAGAGGCCTGGTTAATATCCATCGTTTCCCAATTCAAATCCATCCCCTGTTGAGAGTCACCGGGAAGCTCTTCACCCAGATTACCAGTGGAAGGACACGCTCGTTACCTTTACCCTCAGAAAACGAAACAGTAGGGAACGCACCAGATCGACAATATTATCAGAAGCCTTAGCCTCCCCCATTGCAGGGGCCTTCTTAGCCTCACCCTAAAGTGTTTTTAATTTATTCATGCAATTTAGATTAAGCACGGATTTTATTTGTGTTTTTAATTTATTTTAAGTTATCCCTAAAGTGTTTTTAATTTATTCATGTAATTTAGATTAAGTGGATTTTATTTGTGTTGATATTTTAAATTCGATAATGCCACATTTAATGCAAAACCAAATTTGCATTTCTGGTGAACTTTAAAAGGAGTTTAAATATCCCCTCTTTTAATTTTTGGGTGAAAATATTTTAGTTGGACAAGTATCTACGAGGTTGGTAGCCTTTGGGATTTATATTCTGAGTGTTGGATAATTTTAACACTCACTTAACCTCCTTTAAAAGAATGTGTCATTGTGAGGCATGTAAGAGGTTAAGTGTGGGATTGTCATGTCAACCTACCTGTCTTCCTATAAAATTTTGTATAGGTGTTCAGTGTTGAGTACACTGCACTTCACCATACCTTACCCATGCGGGTGCAAATGAAAAGGCATGGGTTGCATTGGTGTTTTGTAACATGTGGTTGTATGTACAAGAGAAAGGCCATGGGTCCCCATTCCATTGGATGAGGATAGATGACACAACACCCAAGCTAAGCTATCATCTTTAGCTTTTGGAAGCTTAATTGGATCATTAGTTTCATTATTGAAGCTATCTTATGAGGCAAGCTTCATCTCTTATTTGTTTATCAATCACTTTAAGACAACCCACCAAGCACCCATCATTAGATCTTAATCATTGAAGCACCTACTATTCAATTGACATTTAAGTTGAGTGATATTTATTTTCTAAATGCTTGTTAACTTTTTTCTTAAATTTAATAGCTTCATTCCTTCATAATTGACATTCCAAGCTCACCTCAACCACGTGTTATACTCTAGTGGGTGGCACATGAAAGTAGGCTAGTGGCTCAAGTTTTTGGGCATGAAAGTCCATCACCATGTGCTCATTGTAGAATTTTATCCTCGCTACACCTACTATTTGATGAGATTTTAGTTATTTGATGAGATTTTAGTGATTCGATCTTTAGCAACTAAGTTAATGTTACCCTTTGACTTAAGATTGACAATCTAAATCTATTGTGTGTGATGTTTGAGACCTTCAAACTTACAAGTCCATCCACATAACAACATGTAAACCAATTATAAATTGACACATAAACAAAAGATAACACAAAGATATTATAGACTAGTCAGATACCACCATGCAAGAGAAGCCTGAGTACTTTTCAAAGCATCACAGGGGATATCATTTAGTTCCGCCACAGACACATATCATTATTCCATTAATAGGCACTAGGATGTAGTGGTGGCCAGACCATTTGAATATGTTTCCAAATTAACCACTATGCATTGACTTGAATGCTCATAGTCTCCACTAGGTATGCCTTTGAGGTGCTATCCCCATTGGGTGGACTCTACTCTTATGTTGTTCCCATATGTACCACGTGAGAGCCTGTGTGTGTCGGCAAAGATTATTTCTGCACGTCAAAGACTTCTCCATGGACCCTCTACAACCACGTCTCACTGCACCATGCTCTTTTTGTTAGATCCGCAACCTTGCTCACCGTCCAATTAGCTTTCAGTTCCCTGACGTTTAGCTCCTATTTTGACATGTGTTCATACTTCATATAGAATTTGATGGCTTGGCTTCTTCTAAAATTACTCCCCACACTCGTTATGGTCTTTTCTTCATGCCACTGTCTTAAACCATGCGTGGATGTTTCATGGAAAAATTCTGAACACTTTGGCACCTATCTATGAATGATAGACGTGTACCTGACAAGGAGACACCAACTACCCATGTGGGTTTGAGTTTCTTAAGCAAAGAATATGTGGGTTTGAGTAAGCAGAAGGACAAGGGTACATTGTAAAATTGATTTTACATAAGAGGTCTGCCAAGTTGTATGGGCATAGACTTAGTTCTAGAAATATAAGAAAATGAGTAGATCGACATAGGGATCAGATGGAATCACAATGAGAGTAAAAAATTAGAGCAAAAGGAAAATTTGTCATTTTAAGTCTGGGAAAATGAGTAGATCGACATAGAGATCAAATGGAATCACAATGAGAGTAAACACTTGAGCAAAAGGAAAATTTGTCATTTCAAGTTTGGGAAAAATAAATGTGGTGTAGATATGACATTAATAAGGTCAAAATGATACAAATATAAGATGTTTAGATTCATGAGCATATATGAAATGGTTTATAGATCAAGAATATGAGTCTCTTCCAGTATATTATACATTTCATCCTTGATTGAGACTAATTGGTCATTATTCCTCATAAAGAGTGCTTTAACAAATGTTATATCATTTAAAATGTGTTTCTTTGGGAAATGTGATATTGGTCTTGTTTTTTATGTAGATATTCATGCACAAGAGGATTTTGAAGATGGTAAGGTTTAGTTTGAGAGTTGGAAAAGTCTTATTCAAATAAGTAAATGACTAGATATTGAAGAGACACAATAAACGATAAAAGCTATAGAGAGTTTGCTTGGCATATGATTCAAAAGTTAAGGGAAAAGACATGAAGGTGATACTATATTTAATGAAAACCTTATTTGGTGAAGATCCTTGTTTCTACATGAAGATTAACATGAGAAAACTATCTGAGAAAAATAAAATAGGCAACTAAATGAATAAACATGCTGAGAAAAATCAAAGGTTGAGACACCTTTTTCCTAACACAAAATCCAATTAAGGTATCATTTTATAATGAAAACATGATGAAATTTATAATATAGCATAAAAAAAAATATAGAGACATGGACATGTTCACAACACTCATAATATGCTAAGTTCAATCCATTATGATGATTGAACATACAATCAATTTTACACAACTCTATTTCTATTGGCTAGCTCAATTTCACTTGATTGAAATTACACGTGAACACATATAATTGTCCCACTCCAAATTATAGAAACATATGAACTTGAAAAATATAGAAAACATAAAAACACATATTTTTAGTTGATACAAGAGTGCTTTCGTCCTACATCATAATTGGATCCATACTTTTGGGATGGATTGTTTTGTCATTGCACATCTTACATGCATTTATTGTGGAGATGTAACTATATTACATATGACTACTTATATTCTATTTGGACTCTACATTGAAAATAGAGGCAATGACCTATTAGACATGGATATTCCTACTAATATGACATGATCAATTGGCAAATATGTGAATCAAATTAGGATTTTCTTATATCCCACCCTTTGTGATTTCTAGGAGGAAATCTAATATAATGGGATGGGGATGTAAGGCCTAACCATATTTGTGACCCTAGTTGCACTCAAATTCTCTTGTAGTATTAGGTTGTCATATATGGTTATTCACTAGTAGATGATGTTAATTAGCTTTTCATACAATTGCTAAATTGAATGTGGATAAAGAAACCTAATCTAGTTGCATGAGTTAATTTGGATTTAATGAATAAGGTATAAGTTTATGTTATTATATCTTCTAATCAATATGAATTGTCTTTATATGGTTACCTTCCTTGAGAATGAGATTACATTGATTGTATTCATGAACTAATTAATTTTTGAGATGACTTAAATATTTAGTCTAGTGATGTTTGAATTTTCATATGATGCTTTGAATAATTCTCATATTTGTAAAATATACATAATTATTAATTGTCTCTACTAGATATATGCGATATTCCAATGAACCCAATGAACTCGAAGCAATGAAAATGTTAACCCTAACATAGGAAGGACTCTTATTAAGTGAATTTGACTATATTAGGGGTGCATATCATCTTGAAAATTATAAAAAGCTTGCATAAAACTATTTAAATAAATTGGACTAGTGAAATGAGATGTCATTGGATAAATCAATTTGAGTGTTATTTAGATAAATTAAGAAAGTTTCACAAACATGAATATGAAGGTTAGATGAAGTTGATATGACTAGATTTAAATATTAAATTATAATTTTAATGTTATAATGTTTTATGAAAATTTAATATTGATTATTGCAATGTACATGAGTATATATTGTGGATTTAATAGTTTTGAGACACTTTTTATACTAAATATTATGATGAGTCATAACCACTATACATGCAATTGATCTTAATTATTGTAGGTGAAATGTATGATTTTAATCTTTTAGTTTTGGTAACATATATTTTGGATGGATTGAAATGTATATTGTGTGCACATGTATATTAATTGATTGGCTACTAGGAGAATTTGAGTGTGAGAATAGAGCTCTTGAGAGCTTTTGACATTGAATGTGTTTTGAAGAATTTTAGAGGCTTCTTGGTGAAGGGAAATGGATTACCAAAGGGTGAAGAAAAATATTCAAGCAAGTAAGGAGAGCCTTCTTCATTTTTGAAACATGGTATCGACATATCTCTGAAACTAATAAGATACAACTTTTAAAAGTTGCAGACAAATAGAATATATGTTTCATTCACAAAAAGTCACAAAGAACTAAAATATCTCTGGGAATAATTCTGAATCACATGTTTCTCCGTTGGAATCATTCTAGATCACATGTTTGGCTCTTGTTTGTAACTAGGAAAATTCCAAAGAATGTTATAGGAACCATGATATTATTCCAATCTCATGGACTTATTCAAGACAGGTGAACCTTGTGACCTAAGGGATGGAACCTCTGGGAGAAGCTCAATTTTACTTAGGAACTTCTGTTAACCTCTGGTTTTAAATAGAAATGCATTACCGACTGTACTATTGACTCATGTATTCATATAACTAGGATCTAGATCTAGATGTATTACACTTCCCAAGGTTAGGAGTTGCAGGCCTAGGGATGACCACATCTGTCAAACTACACATGATGGGCATCCATCTAGATTGAATATGGGAAGGAAACCGAACTCTTGGAGATCTTGAACTCTCATTCTTACATGAAACCTCTTTAGCTATCAGTGGTTTCTCACGATGTTCCACAGATTTCTTATCAGGAAGAGATCCACCATTAATAAAAGTGGTCTGCAGTTGCTTGCAGAGTGTCCCCATCTCATATGGGTCCAACAAAGAGCTCTCATGGGATTCCATCATCAGATCAGTCTCGTCCATGAAAATGCTTGCTAACCCATCATAATAATTTGAACTATTACCACTTTCCAACAGGGGAAATTTGAATTTTATTAGGGATTTCTTATTGAGGAGTCCCATGGCTTCCAACTTGAACCTCGAAGGCCCTGCACAACTTCCACCTCTTCTTTTATAACTATGGCATCATATTACCTGACAAATTTACAAGATTATTTCGATCTGTGCAGATACCAAGCCCAAGCCGCAGATTTAACACACTCCTTTCCCTCCTCTTCCCACTTCTTCTTTTCCTTCATATAGTTCTTAGTGAGGATTTTAACTCCCCACTAAGCAATAAGATAAGAGGAGATACCCTTACTCAGAATAGTTCTAAAAGGATTATTAGTCAACCAACAACCTTCCCAAAACAAGACTAAAGAATTATCTTATAGAAATTGTATCTCACAATAAGAGTTTTTGGAAGATTTCAACCTTTCCTCAATAGTTGAGATCAAAGGTGAAGCTATCATATTATGAATGGTTCAATTAAGATATTTGTTTTTCGTATATGGATCCAAGTATATTAAGGAGAAGAAAGAATTCTCCAAACTAATTTGGCCAACAAGATTTCATTAATATATGAAAATATTGAATCTCACTTTATCCTTGCTAATAAATATTTTGTTCTAAGATACCAAAGGAAATTTAAAGTGGTCTTTAGAACCTTCTCAAAGAAATTCCCTCATTATATAATTAATTTTACTAATTATACTACTAGGAATAGGAAGAAGGGAGAAGAAATAGACATGATTATCCTATATAATATATTTAAGAAGAACTAGACTACGAGTAAAAGATAGTCATTAACCTTTCCAACCATTCAAAATCTTTCCAAATCTATCCAAAATAACATTCCACCTTTGCTCACATATTGGTTGAAATGGATATTTCAAAAGGATTGCCTGCTGAGATTTTACTTAAATCTCCTAAGGGTTCTTGGGTCCAATCTTTGGACTATGAAGGGATTCTCTTTCGTTGCAAAAGATGCTTTAAAACAGGTCATGTTGTTGCTCAATGTGGTTTTGAGAAGAAAACAATGATGGCTACATGGTGGAGTGGTGCCTCTCTACAGTATTATACGGTAAAGAAGAAAATTGATCAACATAGGAGTTTTTCTGATGTGGTTACGTCGGAACTGCAAGGTCTTGGGGAATCCCCTCCAGATGTCTCAATTGGTGGTGTTGTTGATGCTGTACAAACTCATCTTGATGAAGCCCCTAACAGGCGTGATATTGGGTCTCAGGCTGTCTCTTCAGGTGATAATGCTCTGGCTATCATTTCTGGTGGATCTCCTATTTTGTTTGTGCCTGCACGGAAGAATAATGTTGAAATCACTAAGACCATGGCTACTGGCATTCACCTTCAGGAAAAAGTGTGTTGGCTTTGCAAGATAAGGTAGCACAAGTGGAAGAAGGCTAGATTACTGTTATGGGCAAGAAAGCAAAATTTTCTAGGCCTTCTTTCGACATGACTCTCCGCTCTCACAAGAGAAGCTCTAAATGTAAATCTTGATGGCTCTTGATTGGGGGTTGGTTTTTTTGGCTGGCTGTAGGCTGTCCTTTTTTGCAGCTTTGTTTTTGGTTTGTAAAGGGTTTCGGGTCCCTTCAAAACTTGTTTTTTTCCTTAATCAAAAACATTCCATTGAGATTTACTATTCTTAGCATAGAAAGTGGGAAACCAAGGTAGGAGTTAAAGAAAATACCCTTTTATAAAATAAAGACATCTAGAAAGAAAATATTGTTTGATATTCTAAACATTGAGAAAGAAAGTCATGTATTTAACTCTATTCACAAGCTGTTACTCAAAGCTTCTTCATGTTTTGATAAGATGTCTCTTATTTTCCTTTTAGAAATAGAGGGGGTAGCAAAAATCATAGCATCATCCATTCTATTAGCAATAACTTTTGAAATGATTATATAGATACTATTGTAGAAAGAAACATGTCTAAAATATTCAGCCTTAAGAGAACCCTTCTTTTTGGAGATAAAGGGTTGATTTAGATTATATAGGTTCTTGAGCCACTTCAAGGATATCTTCATCTGGAGTATCCTAGAAATGTTCAAACAAAAAGGAAAGATAACCATCAAGTCCAAGAGCATGATCTTCATCCATTTCAAAAATAACATATCAAACTTCTAAGGATATTTTTATCATTAAGGTTTTATTTTCCTTCAAGCCAATCTTAGAAGGAATAGAATAAAGGAATTGATTTTACTTTTCTCCCCTATCCACTTCTTCCTTTGATGAATAATGGAGACCACTAAGGGATGAAGAAGATTATGAATTCTAAAACTTCAAACAAAGAAAGTGATATTTTCAATTGAATCATGACCTAAAATTAAAAATTTATTAAAACATGAAGTGTACACAAGATAGGTAAAATAACGAAACATAGTACAAGATGGAATTGCACCTGAAACAAAGAAAATTATACCTCAACTGAAACATGACTTGGAACTAAACCAAACAAGCCAAAACACCAAAAGACCAAATTGAGATATTACTGAAACATGACTTGGAACTAAACCAAACAAGCCAAAACTCCAAAAGACCAAATCGAGATATTGAAAATAAGGGTCCTATATTTTCTTCAAGAAAGCAAGATGTATTGTGCAAGCAACAATAGACCTCATTCTCTTTTTGGCACTAAAAGCGATATCTTTTCCCAGAAGATAAAAACCTTTAAGTTTATTCTTAAAAACTAGAATAACTTTTCTTTTAAAATTTAAAATAGAATGGCCGATATTCAAATAGCAAATCAAATTGGTTTAGTTTCTAAGTTCCTCTTCGGTGCCATCCCCATTGGGTGGACCCTATTCTTACGTTGTCACCATACATACCACGTCTCACTACACTATGCTCTTCTTGTTAGATCAACATCGCACACGATCCAATTACCTTTATCTCCTATTTTGGCATTACTATTCAAGTAGAATTTGATGGTTTGGATTCTTCTAAAAATTACTCCCCACACTCGTCATGGCCCATCTTATGGTCTTTTCTTCATGCCACTCTTAAACCATGCTTGGGTGTTTCATGGAAAAAGCCTCTAACAGTTTGGCACCTATCCATGAGTGATAGACTTGTGTACCCAACATGGAAACACCAACTACGCATGCAAAGAATATGTTGGTAAACATAAGGATAAGGGTACATGTTATTTGGTTATATAGGAGGTCTTTCAGGTTGTATGTGTTGAGTTAATCATGCAACAAGAACAACAGAAAAATAAAAACAATTTATATCAATAACAATTGTAAAATTAGAGACAAGCAATTGACATTGCTATTTAATATGGTTCACCATTAAATGGCTGCATTCACAAAGGAAAGCAGGTCACTCTGTTTTATTGATTAACAACAAACTTCATTACATTGTTTTCAACAACCTCAAAAGGAAAAATAAAAATGAGTTATCTTCAACTCTTTAAGCAGGTGAAGAGGCACGAGAAGAAAAAAATGAAAGGGTAGTGATGGTTGGACTTCACTTCAAACGATCTCCCACTTGAAGTCCAAACCATACTACTATCCCCACTTTCCTTGAAGATCAATGTTAATTACAATACCAAGAGAAGCTCTACTGAATTCAAGCTTGTCTTTTGGCACAAATTTTGTGAAAACATCTACAGGGTTATAATTGGTATGAATCTTCTCCAACTTGAGTTTTCCACCTTCAATGACACTTCAATAAAATGATACCGAAGCTCAATATGCTTAGTGCGATTATGAAAAGTTCAATTCTTCGCCAAATGAATAGCACTATTACTATCACTAGACAAAGTGAAAACTTGTTGTTTTGAACCCAACTCTCCTAATAATTGCTTCAACCATAACATTTCTTTAGCTCTTTTAGTCATTGCAATGTATTCTACTTCGGTACTAGTGGAGAGAGAAACTAATTTTTGCAATCTAGAAACCTAGCTAATCATTGCCCCTGCAAAAGTAAACAAATATTTGGTGGTAGAATGCCTTTTGTCCAAGTCACTACCCATGGACCAAAATCAACATATCCTTCCTTTAAGATATCTCATAATCCACTAAATTACTTTCCAATGAGTCTTACTTGGATTACTCATGTGCTTGCTAACTACTTCCACTGCATGAGCAATGTATGAACATGTACAAACCATCACATAGATAAGGCTCCCAACTAGAGAGGAATAAGCCAAGTGTTTCATATAATCCTTTTCTTCTTGTGTCTTGGGACACATTTTGGATGACAATCGAAAGTGATCATCAAGGGGTGTGCTTATAGCCTTAGCACCTCTCATATTAAATTTTTCCAAGACCTTATCAAAATAATTTTCTTGTGATAATTTGACCTCTTTTTTTTGCCTATCCTTGGCTATTGTCATGCCAAGGATTTTCTTCGCAGATCCCAAATTCTTTGAATATAAAATTTATTGGCCAATTTTTATTTCAGATTTGTAACAACACTCATTCTAGTGTCAGTCACCAACATGTCATCAACATATAACAACAACAATACAAACTCACCATTGTCTAAAACTTTACATAGTAGACACACAGATCAGACTCACACCTGGTGAAGTTTTGTTCAACCATGAAGGAATCAAACTTGAGGTACCATTGTTGCGGGGTTTACTTTAGCCCATACAAACTTCTCTTCAATATGTAGACTAAATTTTCATACCCTTCCTTTTCAAAACCTTCAAGTTTCTGCATATACAATTCTTCATCTAAATCTCCATGAAGAAATGCAGTTTTGACATCAAGTTGCTCCAACTCAAGATCATAGACAACTGCTAAACCCAAAACTACTCGGATGGTTAAAAATTTCACAACGGGTGAAGATATTTCATTGAAATCAATGCCCTTTTCTTGTTCATATCCTTTGACCACTAATATGGCCCTGTACCATTTCTTGCCACCATCCTCTTCTTTCAACTTGTAAACCCATCTATTTTTTAATGCTTTTTGATTTGGTGGAAGAGGTACCAAATCCAAAGTGTTATTTTTTATCAATGAATACATCTCTCATGGAATCCATCTACAATTTTTTATTAGAAGCATTACATGCATCTTCTAAATTCAACAATTCAGCTTTATCGAAAATGGGTAATTGATGGATAAAATCATAGAATTTGGATAGATGTCTGTGTTGTCTGATTGATCTCCTCAATTGCAAAAAAGGTTCATTCAAATTTCCATCTACACCACTGTAAGAAACATTGGAATATTTTCTATTAAATTCTTCACATTCCCTTTTTGCAACCTCTATAGAATTTTTTATTGTTTGTATAGGGGAAATAATTAAATTTTTTGTTTGCTGGAATACTAGCGCAACCTCTTAGGAGGTTTGTGTGGCCTTTCCTAAGGCTGGCACAACCTTTCCAAAGGCCTGCACAACCTTATGGGAGACTTGTGTAACCTCTTCATAGGTTGGCACAACCTCTCCAAAGGCTTGCACAACCTTGCATGGGAGGCTTGTGTAACCTTAACATAGGATGACACAGCCTTATGGGAGGCTTGCCTAGCCTTAAGACCCATTTGTAAAATAAAGACATCTACAAAGAAAATATTACTTGATATCCCAAACATTGAGAAATAAAATCATGGAATTAGCTCTATTCACAAGCTATTTTTTTATAAGATGTCTCTTGTTTTCCTTTTAGAAATAGAGGGGTTAGAGAAAATCATAACATCATCCATTCTATTAGCAATAACCTTTGAAACTATTGTATAGATACTATTGTAGAGAGAAACATGTCTAAAATATTCAACCTTGAGAGAACCCTTCTTGTTGGAGACAAGGGGAAGAAATATTACATTTATAGCTTTAAGGGTTGATTTAGATTCCATAGGCTCTTGAACCACTTCTAGGATATCTTCATCTAGAATATCCTAGAAATGTTCAAACAAAAAAGAAAGATAAACCATCAAGCTCAAGAGCACGATCTCTATCCATTTCAAAAATAACATATATAACTTCTTCTAAGGATATTTTTATAATTAGGGTTTTACTTCCTCCAAGCCAATCTTAGAAGGAATAAAATGAAGGGATTGATTCTACTTTTCTCCCCTATCCACTTCAACCTTTGATGAATAATGGAGACCACTAGGGGATAAATAAGATTATAAATTCTAAAACCTCAAACAAAGAAAGTGATATTTTCAATTGGATCATGACCTAAAAAAATAAATATCAAAGCATGAAGCTTACACAAGAGAGGTAAAATAACCAAATTTCAATTGAAATAGAGTTGTACCTCAATTGAAACATGACTTGGAACTAAACCAAGCAAGCCAAAACTCCAAAATACCTTAATCAAGCTATTGAAAATAGGGGTCCTATATTTTCTTTAAGGAAATAGGGTGTATTGTGCAAGAAATAATAGACCTCATTCTCTTTTTGACACTCAAATCAATATTTTCCAAGAATAAAAAAACCCTTTAGTTTATTGTTAAAGACTAGACTAAATTTGCTTTTAAAAAATTTCCATAAGAAAAATAATCTAGAAAATAGAATGGTCCAAATTCAAATAGAAAATCAAACTGGTTTAGTTGCTAATTTCCTCAAAGATGAGAGAGAGGTGGCTTCTTATCTTGAGGAAATCTACATATGTGAAATTTTTTTTTGGAAATAAAAATCTGAAATAAATTTGATTGAGGAGGGGGATCATAATATGTTTTTCTTTCATATTTCATGCATGATTAGAAGATAGAGGGATTTTACTTTTAAGTTTGAATTGGATGGTAAACAAATTACTAATAACCTTGAGCTCATTAAGGGTTCTTTGAGGTTCTTTTATGTTTGTTAGGGTAGTATATTTCATTCCTATTTAGTTTGTTATGAAAGTCCTATTTGCATCATGTATCCAAGTTTGTGTTTTGATTATATTTTTAGTTATTTGATTATAGGAGTCTGATTATAGGAGTTTTCTTATGTATACTGTTGAAATTTTCAATGTCCAATCGAGATGAGCTAGCCATGGTCTCTTATCATTCTGAATCTAAAACTACAAGAAAACACAACACACTCCCACTGTAGCAAAAAACCCAATCAAACACTCTAAGAAATGTGTTCCCTTCTCCAATCAAGCCAACTTGACTCTGATACCAAATGTTGAAAAATAGGACAAAACTTTACAGTGAAAGTATGTAGATAATGTTATGCATCCAAATAAATAGATAGCAATAAATCATAGATGAAAATAGATTACAATAAGGATGCAAACTGTAACTCAAGAATTACTTTGAGAAACCTTTGTGGGAAAAAAATCCACACCCAAAGAGATCCAAGACTTGTATAATCCTTCAAATGAGTTACATCAATACAGCTTCTCCCTCTGAATCATGGCAACACTTCATGACTTCAACAACTTAGAACTTACTCATTTTTCCTTCAACTCAAGCACTAAATATATAGGAATGAGAGAAAACACAAATCAAGAATGGTTTCCAAAACCATTTAAGCATAAATCACAAAGAAAAGAAACTTCCTCTTTCAACTTGTGATTTTATCCATTTTTTTAGTAACATGCAACTAAAAAATCTGCTTTATTTTTTCCAACTCTCATTTAACTTCCTTTTTTTCATGCTCTTTCTAATTTGACAATTAAAAACACTTTGAAAGTTGTCATAGTTGCATTTAGCAACTTTCGTGACAACTAAAAGATAATTACAAATTGTCAATTAATAATTAAAAACAAAGCAAGATTGAGAAATTTTATCAACCATTCCATTAATAGACACACGATAATTACAAATTGTCAATTAATAATTAAAAAACAAAGAAAGATTGAGACATTTTATCAACCATTCCATTAATAGGCACACAAATGTAGTGGTCACCAAACCATTTGAACATGTTTCCAAATTAACCACTATGCATTGACTTGAATGCTCATGGTCTCCCCTAGGTATGCCTTGTGAATGCTCATGCATTCTACTCTTACGTTGTCGCCATATGTACCACGTGAGAGCCTATGTGTGTCAACAAAGAGATTTCTGCATGTCAAAGACTTCTCCATGGACCCTCTACAACCACGTCTCACTGCACTATGCTCTTTTTGTTAGATCCATAACCTTGATCATGTACAATTAGCTTGGCATATGATTCAAAAGTTAAGGGAGAAGACATGAAGGTGGTACTCTATTTAATGAGAACCTTAATGGTGAAGATCCTTGTCTTTATATGAAGATTAACATGAGAAAACTATCAAAGAGACTTATAATACTATGTAGAATGCGACCAACCTTATACCTTGAAATATATGAAGTTTAATATGGAGACCAGTTCCATCATAGTGAATGTCAAGGAACTTGCAACTATTGCACTATGAGTACCAAAACCTTGAACTAGGATAAAGAGAGAACTTTAAGAAATTCAATTAAATCTCTCTCTGAGTTTGGTTGTTTCCTCTATTTTAAAGAATTTAGAATTCCCTTGTTTGCAATTGTAGGTTGTATATAAGTAGAGAATATTTATACTTGTCCTTGGAGTCTAATAAAGAGGTTGATGTAGATACATGGATTGTTAAAGAAATGGAGAGATAATACGTAATTATTGTTGAATGCATGGTCCCTAAATTGGAGACTAAATACCTTGTTTAGATGGAAAACTTTATTTTGATGTGGGGAGAAGATTTACAACATTGTGATGGGGGAGATCCATATGGTCAAAAGGGGCTCCTGAAACATGAGGAGTACTTAAGGACTTGTACTAACCAGTGAGATTACAACTAGAAACATGTTTACATGGTACTTTATGAAATGGGCATATATTGTTCATAAACTTGTTGCCACCTAAAGTCAATGAAGATGTTCACCTTAGAAATCATTGTGTGCCAACTATCACATATAAAGATGTGCCTTTAGAAGAAGATTGCTATTGGAATTCACTACAACATGTAGTAAATGAGGCTATTTTAGAGCCTTAGGATCAAAAGACTAAGATCAAATGTAAACCATTGATGTAATATCTCATTTAATTTTTGTGCCTGAATTGTTGGGGCTTTAATAATTCACTTTTGTAGTTGTATATTTAAAACTGATTGTAACTAGATCTTAAGGGATAAGACTTATTTTACTAAAGTAATTTAATAATTTTTAGTTGTTTTCTCTCTTTTTTTTTTAGTTCTCCACAGAATGAGCAATGATGTTCTTAATACACTTTTTTTTTAGACTGCAGGAATCGGTCGGGTATTCGTCCCCCTATAAGCTGCAGTGTGCTTGGTGAACATTTTTCACGTGACCGATGACACTGGCATGACACACCCTCTGGTACCACGGGTTTGGGGGGAAACTAAACCTTGTGACCTCTTGCCTGCAACATGATTCTTTAGCCAATCGAGCTAGGCTCCCTGCCCCATTCTTAATACCCTTTTTTAATTTAATTGATTGTAATGAAATTTCACGTGTGCTTATTGAAGAATTAGTTGAATTAAAGGATTTGAAGGACTATGTATATGATATGCATGTGTATACAATTTTTTTACACATAATTTTTCTTGGTTTCACCTCCTTAGACACTTGCACCACTCTGTGCTAATAGTTGTATGGAATATTGATCAAATAAGATTAGTTTCTTACAGTTTTGATCTTAATTATTGTAGGTGAATGTTATGATTTTAATACTTTGTTTTTGGAATATATATTTTGGATGTATTTGAAATGTGCATCAAGTGTACATGTATATTAATAGATTGGATAATGGGAGAACGAAAGATTACTCAAAAGCCTTATTTACCCTTCCCACTTCATCTTGTGAAACAATGGAAACTTGATTGTGTTCCCTAGTTACACTCGCTCATTTTTGTCCATGAGTGGACTAGGACACCTTATTTAAGTTTTTGATTATCATAAAATAGGTTTTGAAGGTGTTTTCACATAAAGCTGCACCCTACTGAACAAGAGTTCAGTGTTCTAACAACACAATGGAAATGACCTCAAGGTGTGGGATCTTGCAAGATGAGGTCAAGTCTTTGGAGAAGGCTAAATTTCTTTTCCAAACTAAGTGAAAATGTGTGGTGTAACCCAACACATGAAAGTCCTAATGCTAACCTACTCTAACATATCACAAGGGAAAAGGGTAGAAAGAGACATGAAATGTGAAAGAAAGTGATCCACCGAATTTAGAGTGTGTTTCTTCCTAATTTAGAACAACATAATATGTCAAAGATTTAACAACTAAAACACCCAGTCAGATATGAAGGTAAATGAATTTTACTCAAACATGCAAGAGGTAATGGTGATAATAGTTAAATTTTATTGACATAAAGCTTGAAGTAACCTTTACAATTTGGCAAAAAGAGTTGTAGGTTTGCAAAAGAAAAATCCCAGAGGGGCCGGAAGGAGAATCCCTCATAAAGATACAAATATTACCTTTATAGTTTGAAAGAATAATTGAGGATTGAATTAAAAACCCTGACCCTAACCTAACTAGGGTTACAGAAAGATGAACTCCAATCAGATTTAAAGATCTGAATTACACTTACACAAAGCAACCGCCAACCCATAAAGGCTTTGACAACTCGAACAAGCCCCATAATGATGAATCATATGAATATAGGGACGCGTGCCCGTGAAATCCACAACAAAATATCAGACTAGCATATCCTGATAAGAGAATATGGCATCTGCAACATCTCAAGGAGTAATGGCATTGACCAACAATCAATACAACCTGGAAAAAGTGTGAAAAGTTTACCCATAGTCGATTAGATTTGATCTAGTAGCTGGGAATGTCGCTGAGATAATAACTTAAATGCAAATTTGTCATGAATAGGAGCAATTAGCTATTGAAGTTTGAGTGCTAGTCATTGGATTGGAGATGGACGACTGAGATCATATTTCCAAATGAACTTTAAAATGCGTTTGTTGATCACAGGAGAATCAAGATCAATGACTATCATGTACCTTCAATACATTGTCGATTCTTTCAAGAGTATATTAAGGAAACAACTCATGATGCACTAGATGCATGCAATGCAATGAAAATCTGTCACCTATTGCCTAGGATGTGTGTCGTACTATCACTCTGTCACTCATTGAACCTAGACCTACCACATTAGTGCCATCACACATCGCACAAAGGTCTTCAACTCTTATGTTATAATCATAATGCATTAGAAGCTAGCGATGACTGCCCGATCACCATCTTTAAATCGAGGCCCTTAGAGTCCTCTATTTATACCTCATCGTTTATCTCAGTAAGGCTCCATGCTTATTGTTTCCAAACCGCAATGTGAAGAACCCTCGTGGTGACTGTTAGATGCTTGCCTAGGAATCGTAACCATTGACGCTCTATCGCAACAAACAAGACCATCATGGAAAGCACCTGGGTGGCATCATTCACAACAATGATGTGAATGATGTGTGCGAGGACCGTTAGATTATCTCCATTGAATTTGAATCATTGAATCACACAAGGCAAACCAAGGCCCTAGGCCCACCAAGCACCTATCGTCCACCCACTATCATCACCATCCCATCAGGATGTTGAAGGGACCATCATTAACATCACACTAATATCCATCATTCCCTCTAAAAAAAATATTTTTTCATCTATCAGAATGTCGAAGGGCTGCAAAACAACTCCCTTTGATATTGAATTGTCTCCTCGATGAAGAGATCTTGTCACCTGTCACGCATCTTGCAAAGGCTTCATTATTTTGGATCATAACCACGATACATTAGAACACCCTCGATGACCGTCAAATCACCATCTTTAAATCTAGGTCATTCGTTGCACATCATGTAATTGACTTGAGCCTTTCAACATGAAACAATGATGCAAAGAGTCCACATGATGTGAAGAGACATAGAGGCCATCACACGCCATATAAGTGAAATACAAAGGCCAAATGAAAATAGAGACAAGCAATGCAAAGGAATTGAGTTCATCACTCATCGCGGAAATGAAGCCGATGAACATTAAGGTTTCAGCGATGGGTAATAGAAATACTCAAGCAAAGGTAATTCAACATATGACTTAAAGTTGTTCATAAAAGGGGGCCTGCAGCCTAGTTAAATAAGACTTGGGAAAAAATTCTTTTCAAGCCCCCCAAACGTATTATTTTTAATCAAATATTTAAACTAGGACTGCAACCAAAAGACATGGGTAAAGAGGCCGATAAAAAGCATGACCACCTAAGACATACATTTTAACTTAGCCAACCAGGGACTGGGTGCAAAAGGTCAATGAGCTAACAAAACAAAAGGTGACAAGGCAAAAGCACTAGGGTTTTAGGAGGGTTTAAACCCATAAGGGTTTTGAAAGCCCTATCTTGCAAGTTTAGAACCCTAATTAGAAACAATTGAGGAGTTTCAAAACCTCAAAGACGCAACTTCATCAAAAATAATCATGGATTTCAACAAGATGCACACATAGGATCTCTTTGATCAGATATAAATGATGTGCATCCAAGGGAACTGGCATAAAATATGTCTTCTATGGGATGATTTCATGCTAATCATAGAACCCAAGGGCCTTATCAGTCCATTGGGCACAAAGTCATGAAAGGGGTCAACAAAACTAGGCCTCCTAAGGGAAAAAACAAAAACACGTGCAGGCCTACACTTATTTAATGCCAGAAAACTAGAACATACATTCCCTTAAGGAGAATGTAGGGTGCACAAAACACTTATGGAAAAAAAAATTACAATATGTACATGAAAACTCAAAACTTATCAGAAATAAGGTTTGAGATGAATCCCATTTACTAAGATTGGGAGAATCTCATCATCCAACCTAGAAAGATGGAATACATTGGCCTCTTTGCAGCTAGTGATGACATATGGGCCACTCCAAATGACATCAAACTTGGATTTTTTTCCAGTTTTAGCTCTGTCTGCATCCCATTTCAGCACTAGATCTCCCTCTTGGAACACTCTATGAACCACCCTTTTGTAAAAAAATCTTTTGACCTGTGTTTGATGTGTTTCTATGACTTGCATTGATTTTTTCCTTGTCTCCTCCAGTTCCAAGAGCTCAGCCAACCTTAGTATCATAACATCATTCTCTTCTAACTCCAACTGATGTGCCAAATCAAGAGAAGACAACTCTAATGATAATGACAACCTTGCTTCCCTTCCATAAACTAACATGAAAGGATAATTAGAAATTTCTCTTTTAGGAGTAATTCTATCAACTCAAAGGGTTGTTTTTAACTTACTATGCCAGACCCTTTGGTTGTCTTCAATGGTCCTCTTGATAATCCCGATGAGATTTTTATTTGAAGACTCAATTAGGCCATTACCCTGAGGATAGTAATTAGATGAGGTCTTCAAGTAAATGACATGCTTCATTTCCCAATCAAGGATTTGAGCACTAGTTAAAGCCTTGGCATTATCTAAAATGATGGTGGAAGGAGTGCCAAATCTGGTAACAATTCCATCAAGGAATTCTAAAACTAAAGCATCAATGGCATCCTTCAAAGTAACTACCTCTTTCCACCTTGTAAAGTAATCTGTGGTTGTTAAAATCCACTTATGACCAACACTTGATGGTGGATTTATCATACCAATAAAATCCAAGCCCCACTATGTAAATGGTTGACCAACTTGAATGGGGTGAAGAGGGAGGGCAACCAACCTTTGCTTTCTAGAAAAGAAAGCACACTTTTTACAATTTCTCAACCATTTGTGAGTGTCATTGAATAGGGTTGGTCAATAATAACCAACCCTCATGATCTTTGTAGTAGTAGTCCTTGCAGAGAAATGGCCACCTGAAGAGCCATCATGTAATTCATTTAGCAATCCGCTAACTTGCTCTGCATCTATGCATCTTAATAGGACTCCATTGAAATCCTCTCTAAAGAGTAAGCCATCCACTATGACATACTGAATGGAATGTAATATGAAATGCCTTGTCTTGGTCCTATTTAGACCCAAAGGATATCTACCTTCCTATAAAAATGTATTCATATCATGCACCCAATTTCCTTGTATGTTTGCATTTGGTGCTTGTTATTCCTGTAGCACAAGGGAAACCTCCATAGAAGTCTCAAATGTTCAGACAAATTGTTCACATAACCCTTTGCCTCTCACTAGCTTGGTGATTTTGATGTCAACATCATATTCCATCACCTTGGTGATCCATCCATCCCTTTTTTCATTGATATCTTTGCTCAATAGGAACTCTTTAACACTGACATGAGGCACCATTAGTTGTATCTTGTTATTAGAAAACATATTTTTGATTTTTTTCAATGCTCTAATAGAAGCAAGAGCTTGCTTTTCAATGTAGCTATACTTGACTTCATAATCATTGAGTCCTTCACTAAAGAAAGCAATGGTCTGCTCTAGACTTTCTTTATTTAGTTGGGTTAGTACAACTGATATACTTACTTCACATCCAAAGGTATAAAGAATGAAATCCTTTTCATAGTTAGGATTGACAAGGGTAGGAGCTTCAACAATTTCTTGTTTGATAGCTTCAAAACTATCTTTACCTTCTTTCGTCCACTTGAAGACCATATTTTTCTTAAGCATAGATGTAAGAGGCTTCAACAAAGAAGGAAGGTTTGGAATGAACCTTCTCAAAAAGTTAATTGTGCCTAAGAAACTTTGCAATCCTTTCTTGTGGCTGGGAAGTGGGATGGCCAAGATGGATTTTACTCTTGTAGGATCAATGACCAAGCCATCCTTTGAAACAATGTGCCCAAGAAGCTTTCCTTGATCAATGGCAAAGAAACATTTATTTGGATTTAGGGAAATACCATATTCCCTACATTTTTGAAATACTTGCTCAAGGTGACTAAAATGGTCTTTTGCCTGCTTTGAAAACACTGTAATGTCATCCAAGTAGACCAAAACAAGTTGTCTAAACACACGTTGAAATGCCATATCCATGGCTCTTTAAAAAGTGGCACCTGCGTTGGTTAGACCAAAAGGAATTTTACAATAAGCATAGGTGCCCCACTTTGTAGTAAACATTGTATTATGTTGATTAGATTCTTGGACCAGAATCTGGTTATAGCCTGAGTAACCGTCCAAGAAAGAAATCCTTCTGACCCACCAAATCTTTGTAAAATATGCTTCATGGAGGGGAGGGGATAATGATCTTTTAGGGAGGCTCTATTTAGATCCCTAAAATCCACACAAAGTCTTATTTGAACCTCCATGCTTTTTTCTGACAGGAACAAGATTTGCAACTCATAAAGAATGCTTGATGGGAAAAATGATTATAGCTTCAATCAATTTTTCCAACCCTTTCTCATCAAAGGTTCGATCTTAGGATTTATAGGCCTTTGTTTTTTCCTTACAGGTTTGGCATCAGGGTCTAATTCAATGGTATGTTGGGAAAGGGTTGGGTCCAAACCCTTTAGGTCTTCATAAGTACAAGCAACTATATCATTGTATTTATTGCAAATATCTATGAAAAACATCATGTTCAGCAGTAGAGCATACCTTTCCCAAGTTTAGAGACTTGTCCTCTAAAACTTCTATTGGCCTGAAGTCACCCTTCTTTGTAGATAAGTTCATCCTTTTCTACTTTAACTAATCATCAGGGTTGAAAATACCTTCAAGGGTGATGAGACCATTTGGTAGCTTGTTTCTACTCAGCTGCACAATTTGATCACCATACTGATTTTGCAACTTGGATTGATTTCTTTTAGAAAATTATGCCTCATCTTGCAGAAAATTCACTATCTATTGGTCACTGTCAAAGACTTGCCAGTGATCTCGATTATCTAGAACAACAAGTCTCACCACAACTTTGATATGTTGCTCCTTTTTGCTTGCAATATGTGCTAGTATGTCAAATTGGGCACCAACTGGTGCAAGTCTATCAACATGTTTATTTTGATTTCTTGGAGTTGTTTGGATGTTAAAACCTTCAAAGTCATCAATTAGATCCCAAACCCTATGCTTCTAGGATTTGAGCATATTTTTCTTGGTTGAACTTTGAGTTCTGACTTGATTGACAACCAATTCACTATCAGCAAAACTTGTAACAATTTGATGTTCCTTTTTTGTGCAAGATGAAGACCTTGGAGTAGTACTTCATACTCAACCACATTGTTAGTGCAACTAAATTGAAGTGTGAAAGAGAAATAATATTTCTCCTTGCTTGGAGATACTAACATTACACCAACACCAACACCATTCATATTTCTAGAACCATCAAAAAACATCTACCACAATCCCCCAAAATCTCTTGAATTTTTTATGAGATTAGGGATAGTAGTGCATTCACTTCATGAATGAAATAAGTGTCAAGACCAGTCTCCTTTATTTCAGCTTCGATAAGTGGGTTAAATTGTAAAGCATTACTCCATTCATCCAAAAAATAATTAGGGACCTCCTCTATTGGATTGGTAGGCTCATGAACAGAACACTCTGTTGAAAGGTGCAAGACAACTGAGAGGGGGGTTGAATCAATTGTCACCAAACACAATCACAAATCCAAACACTTATCAAATTTATATCCACTTTAATATGTTATTAAGTATGGGCATGAAATGCAAATAAAAAAAAGCAATATCAACACAGGAAACACCGGATTTATGTGGAAAACCCAATAAGGGAAAAACCACAGTGAGGATTAACTCACAATATAAAAGAATTGTAAAACCGGGTACAGAGAGGCTCACTGCCCAAGATAGGACTCACTGTCTAGATAGGAATCACTGTCCAACAGGGAGGCTCAATGCCTACAAATAAAAAAAGATAGAAATAAGAATGTTACCAGAGAACACTTTCTCAATGCAATATAAGATCCACCACAACAACTTCCACACATTCGCAACCTTGATGAGAAAATTGTACACACCATCAGCTCACTGCTTTCAAGAATATAACATATTAAAGCACTATCACCTCAATTCACTTTCGTAAACTCTTGCTTCTCACACTTGTGGCATATTTTATACATCAATCCATAACATCTCAACTTGTATATATACCATCTTCAACCTTAGAAAATTTCTCCAAGGTCAGCTACACATGCTTCCTTTTACAAATTCAAATTAGGTTGGCAACTTAGCATTCCTGTGGTGGAAGAGAATGAGAGTGGACCAATACAACACTTAATCAAGACCCAAAAAAATGTCTCAGATCAATCACATGCTTCCTTAGTTGATACTTATCCTTCACAAGACGTGTAGAAACCAGGTTGGCCAAACCTAATGAAAACACAAGTGAACTTTGAAGTACACGCTTCTGCAACAAGAAGATAACATGCAGACCACATGACATGCTTCACCATACACTAGAACACATCTTAGATGCCTTTAGATTCATCCAAAACAAATGCAACAATCTTCATACACAACTCTTTCCATCAGCCCATCTGGACTGTACATACATACACATGAACTTTGAAACTCATCTTCCGGAGCACCAAACCATGAATGTCTTTGTCAGAACATAGATACCATCAATACAAGCCTTCTACCAAATCCGCAAAACCTGAAACAAACCAGCAGAGGACTACAGAGTAGATACATCTCTCCCAGTCCATAGACAAACAACTCTACCAAACCGGTTCACTCATCGGTGAACACAACTCTCACTCTTCATCAAACTAGAAGCTATAATCCAGGATATATCACCCAATGATTCCCATAAACAACACTTCAGATCTGTACAATCATAGGATCAACACAAAAGAAATGCGAAGAACAAACTAGAGCACATTCTAAACACACACACAACTATGACTTCCCCACACTAGGTAACTCATTATATCAACACACCTGCAACACCTATAAAGATAGCTCCATGTACTCACAACATCTCTACAATATCTCAACTATACATGCACAACCTGCAATCACTTGATTCCTTTCTTTGCAACAACTTGTACTATGTTTCCATCAATGACAACATTAATGACAACACCACCAAACTCACTCATACTTGCAACACACTCTTCCTTTTTCTCATACAATGTACAATTCATGTCTTCTAGGGGTGTAAGGCTCTAGATGATCCTTTTCTATGGGCTCAAATTTGATGGTTTCTTTAGTATCATATCTAGTTCTAAAGAGCATGTGATACCAATCAAAAAATAAGTACCCACCTATCTTAGCAGTGAAATCTCTAGATAAGAAAATGGAAAAATAAGTAGGGAGGTCAATGACTGAAATGTATTGCAACACATCACAACTAGGACATGCATGTAAGAACAACTTTAGTTTTTCAATTATTCCTAATGTATTGACAATAGTTCCATCCAATTGTAAAAAATTTCTATCCATCAATTCATACTTGATGCCAAGCATGTCAACAATCCCCTTAGGCACGATTAAACTACTTTCCCCTGAGTCTATCATACAATTATGCACTAATGATTTCCAATAGTTAGAGAAAAATAGAAGGGAGGTGGCTTACTAATTTTGCTTAAATTCCCTTCCTCTTTGGTTTGTACCAGGTTGATTGATGGAGTAGTCTGCTCTTTTTCTTATACATCATCCATTGGTTTATGTTCCTTTAAAGCTTGTTGTAGCAAATCCCTTTGTGATGGGATAGATAGAGCCTCCCACATAGTGACATTCAGATTGGATTTCTTCATTTTCTCCACTATGTTGAATGGAAGTTGACTAGCTTTAGAAGGAACCTTTGGAACAAGGTCAACTCTTGTTTCTTATGTGATCTTAGGCTGCTCCACCACTTGTTTAGGCCTATTAATAGGCTGATTTGATTGTGAAACCTCTGTTGTTCTACTTGTTGATCTAGCATTTACAACATTTTGAGATGGTTGGGAAGATGATGGTTTCCCAACCATGGAAGATGCACCACCCTCCATTGCTCTTTTCTTTGATCTTGTATAATGTGTTATTGCATCGGTATCCACTTGATTTACACCACATAAATCTTCTTTACCCCAAATGACAAATGAAGAGTTACCTCATGCATGATTTTGATTACTACCAACTGTCTAGTTTTGTAGAACCCCAATCCAAATACCTGCAAAGCACAATAAAAAAACACATTAGGAGATCATATGCAAGTAAGAACAAGGATTCCCCATGAAATCGATTAGCACAACTTTAAATAGGAAATAAAACAAGAATGAAATGAAAGAACAAGAAAGTAAGCTAAATCCTATTGAAAGCAATGCAAAATCTTGATCCCATGGGGGAATTGGTGCCAATTTGATATGAAAATTGGCCCTTTCCCAACTCCAATGCTAGCTTTGATGATTTGATGAAGGTTGTGATCCACTTTGATGAAGAATGATTAGTGCTTCAAGACAAAAATCTGCATAACCTAGCTACAAATTCAAAAATATGGATGAAGATTGCTAAATATTTGAGCATAGTAAGTTTACTCAAATTGTGGATGTTATAATGAGGAGATTAGCCTCTTATTTATAGAATGTCAAGTTAAAGAGATGTCCAAAATAGAGCAATGTGGGACTAAATTTCATCCAATGGCAAAGTGCCACTTGTCAACTTGTGATAGGATGGAGGATGTGCAAGTTTTGATCAATGTGCCAATAAATGCCAATATTTGAATTTTGAAATTGTTGAAATGACATGTAAGAGGGAAAGAAGGTGCATTGAATGCCACTTGGATCAAGGAAAAAGGACTTTGTAGGTGGAGTAAATGCCTTGTTGGAATGACAAAGTCGACTTGGATTTTGAATTCAAATTTGAGGAATATTCCTTAAAAGATGCCTTGTTGAAGAAAATAGAGATTTAATAAATCAAATAACTCTATTTTCATGTGCAAGTGGCAAAAGATGGAGGATGGGACATGAGAAGAGATTAAATTAATCAAGGTTAATTAATTTAATGAAGGGATTAAATGATGTGACCTATTTGACTTAAATTGATGGATTTATTTAAATCAAATATGAGAAGAATATGATAAAGGATTAATTAAATAAGGACTTTTGATTTATTTAATTAAAAGAGATGATGTTAGATTAAACTAAATAAGGTTTTAATTTATTTAATTTAATAGATAGACTTTAGAGATTGAATCAAATGAAATTAATTATTTAATTAAATAAGGATAATTAGATCAGATAGGTTAATTTAATTATCGAGAGAGGGTGACTTAATTAGATAACTGATTTATTTAATTAAGAGAAGAATATTAATGAATTTAATCAAATAAAGACATTTTATTAAATTGTTAGATAGATGGATGATTTAGGATGAAGCGATGTTAGTGGTCAGGATCAGATGTCCAATGTCAATCAATACATTTTACGTGTCTACATTTTTCCCCTCTTTGAAGCAACACACTTGTGTTAATTCAAAGAATAAACGATTTCGATCAAAGCCAAAATTTTCTCATTTTAAATTTTTGCCCCAATGCTGCCCCGACAACATAAAACATGCCAATATACTGCCCCCTCAAGAGATTGGACGAAAATTTTGATTTTTGGGTGATCTCGCGAAAAAAGAGGACAGGGTGCTCGACAAGGTCCAGAAAGACTCCAGGAGGCCAAAAACGTGTCTAAACGCAATAAAACAATGTAAAACAGGTTTCAACCGAACAAACACAAGATTAAGAGCTCAAAACCCTAGTAGGATAGCCAAACAGGGTCAAAAAACCCTAATTTTCAAGCTTAAAAAGGCACTGAGGGGTCACTTTCGATTCATTTTCACACCTAGCCTTATAGCAATTTTTTGATTTGAGCTTTGACACTCTGACGAGATGACGGACTGACAACTCCCAATGCACATTTCTGATCGAGTCTAGACATACCAGCGACCTCCTAACATTGGGGCATCGGTAAGTGATACTTACTTGAGCTTCATTTTTCGTGCTTATTTTATTCTTTTAAACTTAGCTTCTTTGCAGCGGTGCTATATAGTGCCACTCAAAATTCAAACTGCATCGCTTGGTAGTCCAAACTAGCTCGCCATCGTAGAATGCACTGCGATAGTGGAGTTTGTAGTTTGGAAACAAACTTCAAACTCTGACGCTTATGCTATCTCCAACGGGGTCATTTAAAAGTGCGATGTGGCAGTGCATTTTTAAACTAGAATCTTGCCAAAATGTGCCACTTTTTAGAAAAGTGCACCGCGGTGGTGCTCTTTCAGAGTTTAGCACTCCAACATTGCAGTTTGCAAATTTCAAACTATGACGCCTTCACAGATAGCGATGTTGGGCTGGTTTTTTGGACGCTCGGAATAAAATTTCTTAAAAGTTTTAACATGGTGACCTTCCCTGATGTAGGACACGGAAAGGGAGCTCTATTCTTGGGAGCATAGATCGTGGGAGATTTTAGTTACCTGCGAGACCTTAGCGACAGGGAGTAGGATCGGCTGCAGGACATGGGACTGTGGTACATTGCTTATGCAACACCTATGCGAACCCACCTTGGGATGATGTCAGCGCTTGCCGAGAGATGGCACAGTGAGACCTCATCCTTCCACCTTCCTACTGGTGAGGCCACCATCATCTTAGAGGACGTGTGGTGCATCCTTAGATTGTCGTTTCATGGTCAGCGAGTTATTTTCGATATGGATGCCAGACGAGACACTTGCCATGGATTCCTCACCACAGATGAGGTCATATTTTGTGAGGGCCAAATAGAGCTGGAGCACCATAGGACACTCACATCATCATTTCATCTAGTGGTTGCAGCAATCATCTTAGGTCTCGTTGCCCCAAATCGAAGAGGTCGATATTTTAGTCTTAGCTGGGGACTTTGCTGGGAGTGGATGATTCGTGACAGGCCAGTTCGTTTTGCTTGGGGGCCTGTTCTTCTTGCCTCACTCTACAGGGACTTACACAAGTACGTCTACCTTGACGACAGAGCAATCAGAGCAAGTGTTACACTTCTTCACGTGTGGGCGTGAGAGCACATCACCGTTCTCTGGCCTCAAGTCGTTGTAGTGTTGATGGGGCCTAATGATCCCCTAGTATGGCGTTACAAAGGTGGTGTGTCCTTTACACACACAGGTGAGCACGAGATTCCTCATTGGAGGAGGGTCCTAGATGATATGCAGGTTTTTACATGGCGCCCATACCTTGGTTTCCCTGGATGGGCCGAAGATGCAGAGCAGATATTCTTTACCCGCCAGGACCTCTTTATGGAGGGGCGAGAGCATACGATGGTGGAGAGATACCTACCAGGGCGAGTCTAGCGTTAGTTTGGTGAGCCACATGACCGGCCAGTTGACGACTATGTGGCCATATTTTCTCGCACTATATCATAGGGTTCATGGGGGCAATACATTCTTGCATCAGAGGTAGTAGACAGCTTCAGACAGTTGGTGGCCCGACCATGGGTATATGATCAGGGACCCGCAGATCCAGGCATGACATAGGCCTACAAAGATTGGTTTCGGCCACCTCTGCGGTTGACAGTTCCAAGAGTACCCTCCACTCAGTAGAGATTGAGGGGTAGAGGGGGAGGAGGAGGACATAGAGATGGTGTACGGTGGGATCAGTCGGTCAGGGTTCCAGCTCAGCCGGTCCAAGCTGATGTTCAGATGCAAGACTAGGAGCAGGTGCCAACCAGGCAGCAGGATCAGGAAAATGTGCCACCACGAGCTGAGGGTGAGGATCAAACTCACATGCAACTCGCATGAGCACAACCAGCAGGGCAGCTAGATCCCCGAGATGCACTAATTGCACAGTTGCAAGCTCAGGTTCAAAGTTTGACGATGAAGAGGGATCAGGCCAGGGCCAAGAGAGACCAGGCTATTTTGTAGAGGTAGGCCCCAGAGCTATAGGCAGCTGCAAAGATGGGTTGGAGACAACAGTTGGAGAGCATGGAAGTCTCCTCCTCTCAGAGCATAGTGTCCCTTCGTTCTTACAGGGAGGTCGTCCGGGAGGCAGACTATTATTGCCTGCATTATCATTAGGCTGTACCCAGAGTAGAGCGGGCCTTCGATTACTCATAGCGTACCAGTCACAGACTGGTAGAGGGTCATGGTGACAGAGGCGAGGGCAGCAGACAGGAGGGTTAGGCCTCATTTTGATCGAGATGATATTCTTTCGTGCCATATGGGCTCATTTTTGATAGCCCGTTGGGTCTTTTTGTACTTATTGACACACATGTACAGTGATTCGATTATTTTGTACTATGATAGTTATCTGATGGTGATATATATATGAGATGATGATGTTGATATGATGTGATGTGTATCATTTATTTATGCATTTATGGATGGTTCTATTTCTATATGCTATGTAATCATTTTATGATGTTATGCGATGTATATATGGATGCATTTCTTTTTGATGATGTATGCGTTATTAATAGATCTATATTATGCTGTTAATACATGATATGCAAATGGATTTATATGATATGTGATATGGATGGATGACCATGTATATTTTGATGATGATGTAATTTATATGATGATTTGTGTATGTTGATGCAAATGATATGATATGTGATATGAAATGGATGATGTAATATGCAAAATGATATGGAATAATTTGTAAAATGAATATGCAAAAATGATTGCGATGTGGTTATTTATGAGATGTTCTATATGATATGGATGAATGATGGATGGTATTTATGTGTTTATGATTATGTATAATGCAATTTGAATGAAATGGTCATGCCCTATATGATATACCTTGATGATGAGATTATTTTTAAAAATAACAAATACATATTATCCTAAACATGTTAGATGATAATGTAATGTATGTGATGCATTTATTGTGATGTGATGTAATATATGAAATGATATGTTAATGCAAAGTGGTATGGTGATGCTTTATGTTATGCAAAATGAATGTAATGTGAGAGATGACTTTATGATGTTTATGTGATGTGAATATGTATGCTTATAATGCAATGGATTATCTATAATTCTCATGTAATTATTATGTAGTAGATGGTAATATGAAATGATTATGAAATGTTTCATGCAAATGAATGTTATGTGATGGATGCAATGTGATGAAAAATAGATGTAATGTGAAAAAGTGGATGTGCCTATTTATGAAATTTTTTTATAATAACACATTTATATGGAGATGCAATGCATATGTTTTCTATATGATATGTTTATGCAATATGCTAACAATCTATGGATGCAGGATCGATGATGATGATGATCAACTGTCATAGTACCTTGTTAGCGTGAAGAGAAAGAAGAGATGAAAGAAGAGAAGACATTTCAATGAGACATAAGATGATGAATATGCAAATGATGACTAATTTTCGAGGAGTTAGGATTTTCAAAGGGCCAATTTCCTTATGTTTGATAACTCATGTGGTACGATGCATCAAGGTATAGAGAACCAGGATGGCATTGTACCTAGTGTGATGGACTTTGACTTGACAAACAAATAGGAGTATTCTTGTTCACACCTGACATACGAAAACCTTGCTAGGATACACTTTAGAAGTTTCAAACATCTCAGACCAAAACATGGAAAGGTATAACCTATCAATGCAATAGTCAACAAGCTATCCAAAACATCCTCCATACATTTCTAACAAAGAAAGTTATATTACAAGAACTTCCAACGAGCACAACAGACAAAAGATAATGATCGTTGCCCCATTCCTATATCTCTAAATCCATTTGTTCGGATATCATCGAGAGGTCCTTGGAATGAGCGCAATAAGATAAGTCAAAAGACTAAGATAAAGTAAAAAACAAGTTGATGTTCTTCAATACCACTAACCAAAAGGAAATGTGTTTTCAAGGATAAGAATCAAAACTATTGCCAAAAGATAATGCCCATTGTAGGAAGGATACATTCTAGGACATGTTAGTGGATGGCAGCACGTCATTTCGTTTATCCAAAGTGTTCTTTCTGATAAATAATGCCCATTGTAGGAAGTATACATCCTAGGACATGATGTTATCAGATGATTGAAATGGGATTGATTGGATGAGAGGCTATTGACACAAAGAGTTGACTAGCCTGTTTACATACTGACTTAAACTTGAGACTTAACGTTTTGAGTTTTCACTTTTTCTCCCACTAGACTTGTTTCCAATTGTTTCACCAAAGGTTGAGGATGACGACTGTTTATTATGAGTGATGTTATTGCAGGTGTAAGAAAAATGGGATGGATGGATTTTTTCAAATATTTGGATGTTTTTGGAGTTTTTGCAATGTTTTGAGGTTGTTTTTGGTATTTTTTAAGATTTTCAAATGTTTTGATTTTTTTGATTTTCCAATGTTTTTTTTCTGAGATTTTGACCAAGAGACTAACCTAAGGACCTATCCTAGGGGCCTTGGGGGCTGATCAACAGATTAGCCTTTCCTACGTTATACACACAGAGACCATGTAGTTCAACTGACGACTTGACTGATTTATAGATGAAGATATACATGATGAAATGCCAGTTTATTATGATAGACTCCTAAAGGACTGACCTAAGTGTCTTGGGTGATGATCAAAGATCAACCTTGCCTACATTCAAGGCTCAGAGACCAGTAGTTCGACAACATGACTCTGTTTTTGACTTTTTGACTGAATTTTTGACCTATTTTTGGATTTTGATATGTTTTGAATGTTTTGGATTTTGGTGATTTTTTGATGTTTTTGGATTTTCTAATTTTAGGACTTCAAGAATATACACGAATCCGATCTGATGAGAACATGCCCCCAACATGATACAATAGACTACTCCAATAAAGGTAGGAAAAACTGGCCTTGAGAATGGGCCGAGTAGTACTAGGAGGGATCATGATACGAACAACAAACCAAGCTATGGTGCGGATGCGGATGGATGAGTGATGGATGGAGATCTGAATGCGATGGATGATGGAAACGTAATGAATGGATGATGCAAAAAAAGCTGTGAAGATCTTGGTGGATGGAAAGTGCTTATTTACACAAGGCGCCTATTTTCCAGGTTTTCACCAAGGTTCTTGTCCAAAGTGCCACCGAAGTGGTTTTCACTAGAGGACAATTTTTCTCTTTACTCTTTTTAATCCTTTTTCTATTTTTTTTGGATTTTTTGCTTTTTGATTTTTTTGTTATCACCAAGATGCCTATTTTCTAGGTTTTTTCCAAGGTAACCATTTTTTTAGGACATTTTCTAATTTTTTTGATTTTTTGGTTCTATACCTTGAAAGATTAGGCATAAATTTTTTTGAGATGAGAGTTGTTCATGGGCTCTTGCAGAGGTTCCCTTTAGGGTGTTGATAACTGATATACCCCTGACTTATAGCTCGTTGTGATAACAAATGGTCCCAACCAATTGTGTTCAAATTTTCCTTTACTATTTGGGTTTGGTATATTCTTCTGATTCTCCTTTAGTACCAGTTCTTTGAATTGGAAAGTCTTGCTTCTAATTTTCTTGTTATAGCTCCTCTTGAGTCTGTTTTGATAGAATTGCAAATGATTTAAAGCATCTATACGCCGTTAATCTAGTAGCTCCAGCTCATTCAATCTTGATACTCGGTATTCCTCATCCGTGATGAGGTTTTGCAGTGATATTCTTAGTGACGGGAGCTCGATCTCAATGGGGAGTACTACTTCTGATCTGTAGACCAGGGAGAAAGGGGTGGCACCAGTGGGTGTGTGGATGCTGGTTTGGTAGGCCTAGAGGGCGGGATTGAGTTGCAGATGCCAGTCACGACCTGTGTCATTGACTGTTTTCTTGAGGATCTTTAAAATGGTTTTATTTGTGGCTTCTGCTTGGCCATTGCCTTGGGGATAGTATGGGGTGGAGAAGCGATGTTGGATTTTGAATTTTTTACACAAGTCGCGGGCATCCTGATTCTTAAATGGTGTCCCATTATCTAAGATAATGGCTTGTGGTACACCATAGCGAAAATGAGATAGTTCAGGATGAACTTTGATATCTGCTTCCTAGTTATATATGTCATAGGTATGGCTTCTACCCACTTGGTAAAGTACTCAATGGCTGTTATGATGAACATGTGGCCATTATATGAAGTGGGAGTGATTTTTCCAATGAGATCGAGTCCCCACTGCGAAAAGGGCCATGGTGTGATGATGGGATGAAGTTCTTGAGCTGGAGCATGGATGAGGTCCCCATGCTACTGACATTGTAGGCACCTTTTTATGTATTCATGTGCCTCTTTTCCATTGTAGGCCAATAATACCCCATCCTCAGCAATTTCTTGGCTAGGGTCATTCCACTCGAGTATGAACCACAGATACCATTATGTACTTCAGTTAAAGTGGTCAATGCCTCCTCAACATTTAAACAACGTAATAAGGTTCCTTCTATGCTCCTACGATATAGGGTATCTCCTAGGATGACGAATCGAGATGCCTTTTTGACAAAGGTTCATTTTAAGGTTGAGGGTAAGTCAACAGGTATGACACCTATTCACAAGTAGGTATAAATGTCATCATACCAGGGATCACCAGGACCAATGATTTCACACACAAATTCTGATTCTGGTACCTCAAATGCGGGCACAAGAAGCTGCTCTACCAAGAATTCATGTTTTAGGATGTTATGAAGGATGTCTAGAAGGAATCCAATCGTTTCCATGGCATCTACTACTCTGTTGTTTGCTCTGGGAATCTGCTCAAATGTGATCTTGATAAAGGATTCTTTGAGAGTCTCCACTAGTTTCTTGTATGGAGTGAGCTTATCATCCTTAGTTTGGTACTCACTGTTCACTTGGTTTATTATCAGCTGAGAGTCTCCATATACTTTGAGGGCCATGATATGCCACTGCACTACTATTCTGAGACCTATGGTTAAAGCCTCGTATTCCGCAATATTGTTGGTGCAAGGAAATTCCAATTTATATGATCTTGGTATGCAGTCCCCTTGTGGGGTGATAAAGAAGACACATGCTTCTGATCTATGTTGCGTGTATGAGCCATCAAAGTAAAGTTTCCAATGGTCAGCTATGTTGATGTTGAAGATGGATTCATCTGGAAACTATGAGATGAGAGGATTCTCTGAATAGATTGGTGCTTCTGCAAGCTAATATGTGATGACTTGGCCTTTAATTGCTTTCTGCTCCACATTTCCAATGTCATACTTTGATAGTATCATGACCCATTTAGCCATCCTTCCAATGAGCACTGCTTTTGATAGTAAGTACTTGAGAGGGTCAATTTTGGCAATGAGTTTTATTTTGTGTGCCAACATGTAATGTCTGAATTTCTGTGAAGCGAACACTACTGCTAAACATGTTTTTTTGATGAATGAGAAATTTAACTCATGCCCAACCATTGTCCTGCTGATATAATACATGACCCTTTTTGTCCCATTATTGTCGTGTTGAGCTAGAAGAGCTCCAAGGGCTGTTGTTGTTGTTGACACATAGAGAATTAATAGTTTTCTTGGGATTAGTGGCATTAGGACTGGTGGTGTAAGTAGCTATTCCTTGATCTTATTGAAGGCTTCTTCACACTTGTTATCCCACTTGTATGCTACTCCCTTATGAAGTAGGTGAGAGTATGGATTTTGTTTATCTGCCAGTTGTGCTATGAATCTTCGGATGGACTAAAGCCTACCTTGGAGACCTCTTAATTGTTTCAATATTTTGGGTGCCTCCATCTCAAGGATTGCTTTTACTTTTTCTAGATCTACCTGAATACCTCTCATTGAGACTATGTATCCTAGCAACTTTCCTGATTGTACGCCGAAGACACACTTCTTTGGATTTAATCGGACCTTGTATTCCTCTAGCCTATCAAAAATGGTACTTAAGGTTGCTATGTGATCCTTCCTCTTTTTGGATTTGGCTAGTATGTCATCGACATAATCTTCGACAATTTTATGGATCATGTCATGGAAGATTAAGGTCATGGCTCTTTGGTAGGTTGCTCCTACATTCTTCAAGCCGAATGGCATCATATTCCAGCAATAAGTCCCCCATGGACAAGTGAAGGTTGTTTTGTGTTGGTCTTCTTTAGCAATCATTATCTGGTTGTATCCTGAGAAACCGTCCATCAAGGAAAGCATTTCATGTCTCGTCGTCATGTCTACAATCATGTCAATGTTGGGCAACAAGAAATCATCTTTTGGACATGCCTTGTTCAAGTCCCTAAAATCTGTGCAGATTTTGATGCCCCCATCAGGTTTTGAGACAGGCACTAGGTTTGACACCCATTATGGATAGTCTATTGGTCAAATGAATCTTGCATCCAATAGCTTCTTTAGTTCCATTTTGACTAGCAGGGCGATCTGAGGATGCATTTTTTTGATCTTTTGTCTAATGGGTTTTGCTTCAGGATATACTACTAGGTGATGAACTACAATTTCTGGATTGAGCCCTGGCATGTCTACGTAGCTCCATGCAAAGTTAACTTGTCTCTCTCTTAAGAAGGCTGCTAGGAGTTCTTGTTCTTCTGATAGTAACGATTCCGCATAGAATGTGATGTGCGGGGTCTCCTTTGTTCCTAGATTAACTGGATTGCACTTTTCTGCTAGGACTGTTGATTTTTCCTGATAAAGAGCTCTGAAAGGAAGATTGAATCCCCCATCCTCAGGTTCCTTAGAGAGGTTTTCACCATTGGATGCATCCTTTCTTTTTACTTTTTTCGTGTCAGAGAGTGCCACAATGTGGTTTTCACTCAAGGACTTAGATATTATTCTTAATTTCTCACTTTTGTGACTGAGGGATTCAATCGTTTCCCCATAATAGGCTTGTGTGTATAGCTCAATGATGAATCCTGGTTTGTGATCCCCACATGGAATGTTATCTTGTAGTCCCATGAATTCTAAGAGTGCCTCATTGTTTTCAAATGTGTCAAGAACTGGTGGTCCTCGTTTGTCATAATTGATGAGTTGGGGGTAAACTAGGCGGATTTCATGATTTTTATTGTTTGACTCAAAGGATAAGGTGCTAATCATGAGAAGGGTGGTATCCTCAAAGAGCCTAGGTAGGTTGGTTAGGGGATCCTCATCAACACTACTACTACATACATCAGTTAAGTCAAATGTGAAGTTGTCTAAGACTCGACCTATAGATATGGGTAAGCGAAGTTCGGTTGCGGATAGCTGAGGAGGACTATTGACCTTTCTAACTGGAGGACTTCAGCCACATATGGTTATACTCGTAGGGGTACATCCAAGGCCAATATTTCTCATTCGTGTCTCCGAAATGATAGGTATTATAAGCCCGTTGTCGTTTTGTCCAAGTCTCTGGTTTCTATCATAACCCATTGCAAGCATCATTTGCAAACCTTTGCTTTTGTCATCCATTGGTAGATTGGTTGCTGGTCTATCATCTTGGTATAGGAGATGAGATGGGTCCTCCTCTATGACTTCTTGACTGAGATCTCCCCAACTTCTGAAGTTGGGATAGTCTTCAGGAGATGTTTGAGATGTGGAGGCTTCATTTGATTGTAGACGTCCTCGTGATGTAGGAGATTGTGGTAACTCTCCTACCATAAAAGAATTTTTAGGAATCATGTAGTTTTTGCAACCAATATCCTGGATGATGAGTTTGATATCAAAGATGGTGGGGATGGCGGGAGTGGCAGGTGTCTCTGTTGCAGAAGTGGATGCTAGAGTGGTTGGATCAATGTACGGTGTTGATGGGCCTTCATCATTTTTAGGCACTTGAGGGATTTTGTAGTATTTTTCCTCAAGGTTCTTGCAGTAGGAGAATGGTTCAGGATCTCCATGGATGGTGACCTCTTGTCCTTCATATGTGAATTTGACACATTGATGGAAAGTTGATGCTACCGCTTGCATTGTGTGGATCCATGGATGTCCAAGGAGAATGTTACAGGGTAAGTCGAGGTCTAGGACCTGACAGGTGGTTTCCATGATAGCTAGCCCTACTTGAATAGGGATTCTGATTGTGCCTTGGAACACTCTTTCCTGATCATCATATGCTCTGATTGTGATACCTTTTCCTTTGTTAATGGAATCCTCTAAGATTTCTAACTGCTTAATGAGTTTGAGGGAACAAATATTCAAGCCTGCACCTCCATCCACCAAGACTCGCTTGACTTTTCTTTTCTGCACTAGGACCTCTAAATGGAGTGCATAGTTACGAGATGGTTGAGCAGGAAAGTCTTGATCAGAGAATGTAAGGAGATTCAGGGTAATGATATTTCTGACCATAGCTTGGAATTGTTCTGCATCAAGATCTGTGGGGACGGTGGATGAAGCCAATGCTTCCTCAAGGATTTTCTTGTGGGCGGATGAGATTTTTAATAACTCCATGATGGATATTTGTGTTGGTGTTCTTTTTAGCTGATCAAGCATATTGTAACCATTGGGAACTGATATTGAATTGGTCATGAAAGTTCTGTTTGGTTGAGATGATCCTGCGATAGTAACTTTTCCACCTCTTGTGGTGACTCCACAATCGGCTTGAGCTCCTTTGATAGTGATTACTGTGCAGTATTCATCTAGGGAGGCGACGACAGTTTCATACACATGATTCACATTTTTGAAGGTGCCTTTCCCCTTATCAGTGTTATTGTTCCCTTTATTGTTATGGTTAGGCATCAGATTTGTGTATATTTTGAGATTTTGATTCCTGTTGGCTATTCCACATTTATGATTCTTTGATCGATGAGATCTTGGACTATGTTCTTTAGTCTCATGCAACTATTCGTGGTGTGCCCTTTGATTTTGTGGAAGTCGCGGAGCTGATTTACATTGTACCAAGGAGGTTTAACATTTGGTTCTTGGTAGTTCTCGTAGGTGGGAATCTTGATGAGGTTTTCGTTTAATAATTTATTCATGATGACTTTGAGTGGATCCTCAAGAGTAGTGTATTTCTATTTGGTGAAGTTCTTGTTTCGTTGGGGAGGTCCTCTTTGGTCATTGATGTTATTGATTGGTTGGTTGTTTGGTTGTTGTGTTGTGTTTTCTTGATGATGGTTTTGAATTTGTTGTTGTGGTGCGAGTGTGTTTTTTCGAGGGGCACTGATGAAAACTTTAGCATTGACGACACCATCGTTGGTAATATTTTTGTTTCTTGCCCATGTGCGAGATTTTTCATTGTAATTGGTAGGTGGGTGATTGTTCTGTTGTTCAGGATATGAAGTTGATCCTCCAGGTTGTGTCATAAGGGCTCGTTTGATGTTGAGCACCTTGGAAATCAACTGGTCATACGTGGTGATCCCTTGGACCTTGAGATGGAATGCCAAGAGGCCGTCAAGGTTGGATATGATAGTACATACTTGTTGTTCCTCAGGCATGACCCATTTACTCTGATTGGCCTTGAATCGCAATCATTGTAGGAATGAAGCAAATGGTTCATTCTTACTTTGTTTCAAAGTCGATAGTTCTTCAAGACTAACATCCATGGAAATATTGCATGCCTAGTTTTTGATGAATGCATCTATGATTTCTTGGAATTTCTTGATGCTTGTGGGTAGGTGAGAGAACCATTCCATGGCGTGGCCAGCCAAACTCGTAGGAAACAACTGCATTAGATAGGTATCATCATACACAACTTCCATGCAATGAACCTAGAATTCCTTGATGTGATCTTCAAGGTTTCCCATCCCATGGTACTTATCAAATTTGGGGATCTCAAATCCCTTTGGGAATGGTTTCATCACAAGGCTTTGGTCGAATGGATAAGGACACAAGTTACCAGATGTTCTTGTGGTTCGCCCTGATTGAAGATCAAGCACTTGTTGTGAGAGTAACTTGATTTGTACTATCACATCATTTTGTGGATCAGGAGGTGGGATGAAGGTGTTCTGAGATGGTTCGTTGGTGGGTGTGATGGGTGGATTGGTTGGTGGTATTTTCACATTCTATTGAACCATGTATGCTTGCACTTGCTGCTGTATGAACAACGCTTGTTGTTGGTCTTGTTGTTGCTGCGCCAAGATTGCTTGTTGTTGAGCCTGTTGTTGTGCTTGTTGTTACACCAACAACACTTGTTGTTGGGATGCTAATTAGGTTGATTCTTGCTGCTCTTGCTATTGTTTTATTGCTTGTTGATATGCTTGTAGTTGTGCTGCTTGTTTTTGTGCAAGATACTGCACTTTTGCCTATGCTTGTTGTGCTTGATATTGAGTGTGCGCCTGAGCCTGAGCTTGTGCTTGTGCTTTTCCCGCTTGTTATTGCAGTAAGATTTGGTCTTGAGCAGCCTTTTGTGCTTGTAATGCGGCTTGGGCTGCTTGCACAGCTTGAGCGGTTTGCTAAGCAGCTAGTTGTGTGGCTTGTTGAGCAACTAATTGCGTGGATTTTTTCTTTTGTACTTGTAGGAATTCCTTTTGATAAGCACCTTGTTGAGCGACTTGCAATTCCATACTGTATTGGCTTGATATATTGGAGCTTGGTGGTGGTGGATTCGGAATGGTGCTTGTTGTGGTGGTGAGAGGTGTCGTCATGTTGGTGATTAGGGTTTGGTTGGTGGATGGTGCGATTGATGTGGTTGGTCCTTGAGAGACCATGCTTTGAGATGTTAGGGGGGTTGATGATTTTGTGATTGCTTGTGTAGTTGTCATCTATTGTTGTGATGTCGATGACAAGTTTTGAGAGTTTAGCGTGATGTTTTGATTGATGTTCAGGATGTTGGTTTGATTTTGATTGATATTTGGTAAAGGTGAAAGACCTAAGCCAAGTAGTGGTGTGGATGATGGTGGAAATGGTGGAAGAGGTGAAAATCTGAGGGATGTGATCTCTTGAGAAAATGGCATAGTGTCAAGAATTCCCCCTAGTTCGAATATGTCACCCTCTCCTTGTGAAGTTATGGGGAGAGAGGTTTGGGGTGTTGCGCGAAAGGATGATGACGATGGATCATTAGGATCATGGAAAGTGAGAGGGGTATACTTATGTAATGGATTTTGGGGTATGTTTTGTTCCAAAATGGTGTTTGCATCCAAGTCTTGATTATTGACAAGGGGGTGTGTTTGAATAGCATTAATAAATGCACTTCCCTTATTAACATTAGGTTGAGTTGGAGCAATAGATGTTGTGATTTGTGGGATGTTTTGAGTGATGCTTTGGGATGGGGGTGTAGATGAGATGGGGAATGTGGATGAAATTGGAGGCATGACCTCTAAAGATGGTTCCACTATAGATCTCACGTCAAAATCAGAAGGTAATTTGGCCCCTTGTTTTGCTAGTTTGAGCATGTATAGTGAAGGGTTGAGCCTCATCATGATATTGATGATCTTATGGTTCTCTAGATTTTGGATCATTTTGGTGATTTCCTCATGTGACATCCCAAAGGTAAGATCTTCTTGGTTTTCCTCTTGTGGATTTTGTGATGATGAGAGAAAGTTAGTCAAAGGATTGCTTGATTCAACGGGATTCATTTCGGAGTTTATTTTGCTGAGGTCACTTGAAGCAGGTGTTTCTTTTTTGGCTTCCATGTTCTTCTTGTGTTGAGATCTAGTCTGGACCATAAAATAGGGATCAATTTTTCAAGAATATGGGAGATGAATCTCCAATTCTTTGGATTGATATATCTTTAGGTACAAAAGGGGGAATTTTAGGATGATTCCAAGATCAAAGGATGATAATGATATGGATTTAAGATGGGTGTTTGATGGATGATTGGAACTCTTTGAGAAAATCTTGAAGGGTATGTTAAACTTTTAGGACTTGATTTAGGATTGATTTGTTTTTGGATACGGATTTTGGTGAACTCATGAACACTAAGAGGTTGGACGTTGTCCTAGAGTTAAATCATTCACAAGATGATAATTTGTCTAGGTGTGAGAAGAAGGATTCATCTAAACACCCCTATCCAAACAAGATGGTTTTGATAATGAACTCCTAAATCCCAAGATATTGGATGTTTATCAAGGGATAAATTCGTTCACAGTTTTGATAATTTGAACAAATATGTGGAGAAGGATGCATCTACACACATTCAATCAAACAAGGTGATTTTTGAATTGATTTCAAATGATTTTCCCAAAGTTTAACATGAAGGAATTTTTCCAAGACTTTCGAAGAGTTGATGATGAGATGTTTTTGGTTTTGATGTTCGAAGATGGATGAAGGCTTGATTTTGATCCCAAGATGTACCTAAAAAGACACTTTGTTTACTAGACCTCGGTATTGAAGAACATATGATACTTCTAAGGAACTCTATAACTAAGAAGTGGTTCAAATTGAGCATACATTTCTGGATTGTTCAAAGGAATGAGTCTATAGAACCTTGTGATTTTTTTTCTTATTTTGATATGTTGCTTTTGATTGCACTTCCTATTGTATTTCTTGATGACCTTTCGAGTGTGACTCCTAAATTTTGAACTTTGACTCAAGGAATTTCGTTTTGGGATTTTGACTTTCTTGGAAATCATGAGGTTTCAACACATGTGAGAGTCAATTTTGTTATCTTTGCTTAGTGACTTTGTTTACCACAAACACTTCTTTGATTAGGATTCCAAACTAGATGTCCAATGTCTTAATTTCTTCGAATCCCACAAAGTATGTTTTGTGGAAATTTGATGAATTCAAGGCAAGGGTTACCTATTGTTTATCTTTAGTAGGAAAATTGAGATGTAAGTTCAAGTGTTTAGAAACCTCTAAGGATAGAATCCCAAGGGCAAGCAATAACACACAAATTTGGTCAATTTGTATTTTCCTCCTAAAGGGTTTGAAATTTTGATGATGATGTTAAGTGTTTGTTTCCAAATCTTTTCGAACAAGCAAAGTGTTTTGCAACCAAGAGCAATTACAACCTTATGGATATGTAAAACAATATTTTCTGAGTCCCCACTTGGACAAGTCTAGCTATGCTTATCTTTAGCGAATGGTTAGATGCTTGACCCCACTGGCTCCCCTCCATGACACTCACTTATATGGGGCAGCCAAGCATCAACACCTTTGAAACTACCATGACATGTTTTCCATTTCTACTAAATACCATAAAAGTGTGGGGCGGCTTCAGAACGATCATTCTTGCACCAACAAATAGATCAAGGATTTTGGCAATTCTAAAACATGGGTTTTAATTCAAACTTTCCGTTCGTAGGAGTTGACCCAATGTGGTGAGAGACCATTGCTACCCTTCTCGTTGGAGCCAACTGCATGATATTGGCGTTTACTCCAATACCCACATTTATAGCCTGGCTAGAAATAGTCTTGGCTTTAGAGTGTTATCAGTTGAGTCGTTCCCTTGGGTGAGTAATTTTTCCCCAAGGTAGGCCCTCTAAGATAAACAATAGCGAGTAAATGTATTCATAGTTCGATCAAACTTCGTTTAGAAACAAAGGGAGAACACATGCAATAGATTTACTCACACTCGTGCAATCTGTTCAATTTTAAACCCAAATTGAAGTGTGTATGGGAAATTATTTACGCAACTTAATGTCACCAAAAGCCTTTTGATTCTTAAGATCACCTTGAGGCACGAGAGAAGCACATACGTCTTTTGATGATATTAATTTGTGTATGTAATTGCAAAACAATGCAAACATTTGTTTATTTTAAATCCTCAAAGAAAAAGTGAATTCGTTTTAAAGCACCAAAGTAAGTGTGACAATTTGCCTTGTTCAATTTTTTAATCCCAAAAAAAACTTTAGTAAATTTGAGTCCTAATGTTCTTTTTAAGCCTTTTTGTAACAAGAATTCAAAAGGTTCCTTTTAAAGCCCAAACAAAATTAGTAAGTCCTAAGCATAAAAAAGATGACAAATTTTTCTTTAAGAGGAATAATGAATCCTCCAAGAGTGTTCAACAAACACTAGAGTGTTTAAAAACACTTGTTTTTGCAAAATGACACCATCATGCTTCTTTTCCTTTTCGTCTTTGATTGATCCAACCTACAAGAAAATCAGTTAGATTATGAAAAAATAGAGGTCAAAAAGGAAGAAAAAAAACAAAAGAACCATAATTTGGAAAAAAGCACATGCTTCAAATAAAATTTCACTTCATACTCCCCTCCAGTGGTTCAATCCACGAAGGCGTCGTAGTTTGATTTCACCAGCGGTGCTATATAGTGTCGCTTGCCAATCAACGTCGCTCTGCAACGAGACCAGTGAGCATGAATGTGTCGCACTTTTGGCTAGCGGTGCAGTTTGGATTTTTGAAAGATTCCTGCGAGTCAAATAGGTTCAGCGACGCAGTTTGGAATTCAAATTTCTGGGCGGGAAGACTGAGGCGTCGCAATTTGAATTTTCAGCGGTTCCATATAGCGACGTTGAATAACTAGTGGTGCTTAACAGCGACACTGAGCTTCCAGTGGTGGATTTTTCCTGTAGACAAAGAAAAACACGAGATTTTTGACAAAAACGTGATTAGAAAATGAGATTTCCCTCCTTCTAGCGCCAAAATGCAGAACCCCAATTGAAATACCCGCAAAGCACAATAAAAAAACAAATTAGGAGATCATATGCAAGTAAGAACAAGGATTCCCCATGAAATCCATTAGCACAACTTTAAATAGGAAATAAAACAAGAATGAAATGAAAGAACAAGAAAGTAAGCTAAATCCTATTGAAAGCAATGCAAACTCTTGATCCCATGGGGGAATTGGTGCCAATTTGATGTGAAAATTGACCCTTTCCCAACTCCAATGCTAGCTTTGATGATTTGATGAAGGTTGTGATCCACTTTGATGAAGAATGATGAGTGCTTCAAGACAAAAATCTACATAACCTAGCTAAAAATTCAAAAATATGGATGAAGATTGCTAAATATTTTATCATAGTAAGTTTACTCAAATTGTGGATGTTAGAATGAGGAGATTAGCCTCTTATTTATAGAATGTCAAGTTGAAGAGATGTCCAAAATAGAGCAATGTGGGACTAAATTTCATCTAATGGCAAAGTGCCACTTGTCAACTTGTGATAGGATGGAGGATGTGCAAATTTTGATCAATGTGCCAATAAATGCCAATATTTGAATTTTGAAATTGTTGAAATGACATGTAAGAGGGAAAGAAGGTGCATTGAATGCCACTTGGCTCAAGGAAAAAGGACTTTGGAGATGGATGGCTAAGATCAGATTTCCAAATGAACTTTAAAACACGGTCGTTGATTGTAGGAGAATCAAGATCAACGACTATCACATACCTTCAATACATCGCCAATTCTTTCAAGAGTATAAGGAAGCAAATCACGATGCACTAGATGCATGCGATGCAATGAAAATATGAAACCTATTGCTTAGGACGTGTGGTGTACTATCACTTCGTCACTAATCAAACTTGGACCCACCACATCACCACCATCACACATCGCACAAAGGTCTTCAACTCTTATTAATAACCATGTTGCATTAGAAGCTAGCGATGACTGTATGATCATTATCTTTAAATCAAGGCCCTTAGATTCCTCTATTTAAACCTCATCACTCATCACAAAAAATCTCCATGCTTATTGTTTCCAAACATCGATGTGAAGAACCCTCACGATGACCGTCATATGCTTGCCTAGGAATTTGAACCATTGACTCTCTCATCGCAACAAACAAGACCATCATCAAAAGCACCTCGACATCTGTCACGTCTCAATCCCGATGCAGGTTACTTTTGGATTTGTGTGGATTTATTACATGTTTTGATGTGCCTGGTAGAACAATGATTAATATGATGATGTTTTGGCGTGGAGATAAATGAAAGTGTTTATTTAAATATGGAAAGTTGAAAATATTGAATGCGTTTTATTTTGAAAATGAAGCAAAATAGAGTAGAAACATTTTAATTAATGTAATGTATTGCCTTATTTATATCTTAATGTGATACTAATTCAATTATTGTTGTGTGCCTGAGTGCATTTGAGTTGCAGGAAGTCGAAGACCAAGGGTGTGATTAAGGAGAGGTGATTAGCTTCTTGACAGGACGAAGCAGGAAGACCTCTTGATCACACACACACACACTTAGTTTCATATAGACTGCATTTAGGAATGTCTAATTTTTGTGTGTTTGTTTTGAAGTATTTGTAAATTAAATAATAACTAGTAAATTAAATAGAATAAAGCATGATAAAATAAAGGATTAAGTTTAAATATAGTTAATTATAGATTTTTGATTTAAATACTCATGCATTCTAATCTTCCTTTAATTGATGTTAATCTTTGAGTTAGTAAGTTAACCATTAGTTAAAAGATATTTATTTTATTATTGAGTAAATATTTTCAAAATGGGATTTACATGCAATTAAATTGAAAATTATTATTAATTTTAAAATACATTTCAAGATTAGGGTAGGAAATTGTAAAAGGAAAAAATGATTTTAAATAGGGAAGTGAGTTCCCGAGAAGGGAACGGTTCTTGAAAATAATCTTGTAAACAAGCTCTACAATTTTGCTCTAATGGCTGCCAAGCCAATGCTGAATCTTTTAGAATAGTGTGTTGAGAAATAATCTTGGGTAGATAGTGGAAAGACAGAGAGCTGGAAAAACAATTGGAGAAAAGGAAGAAGAAGAAGAAGCTTTCATTGAGAAACCAGATTGAAAAGAGGCAAAAGAAGTTGGCTAAAGAGCATCTCCAATCCTAGCTAGAAGTGTAATCTCCATGTTCTCTATTCTTTACCCACATTTCTTGTTGAAATATGCAAATACTTCTGAATAAATCGAATGCAAAGTGTTTTAATTGTATGCAAAAACTGTAAAAGAAAAATCTGAGGAAAATATTTCATTCTTTGAGTGCAACAAAAGAATTAACACAATTATACCTCTTTCAAATTGGGGTTTATCTTTCTCTCCTTTATTTATTGTTGTTCATGAGTCTGCTTTTCAATCTTTGTACTATGGTTCTATAAATAAATATACATATATGTATATACATATATATATATATTTATATACACACATATTTTTGTGCATATATATATCTTCTATGAATACCCTGTGTCAATTCGAAGTTCGCAACACTTGTATCCATTTAAAATTGGCATCGATATTCATTAAACTGTATTTTATTTGTATGGGGATTACACCCCAGCCTGCCCATAGAGGATGGGCGACGCTGTGACAGGGCAACGCCCTCCACAGGTCAAGTCCTGTGGAGGAGGTGCTGCCTCCTCACAGCTAGTGCCCTTCCCCTATGGGGAGGCGTTGGCCTCACACTGTATACCACTGTGAACCATCAAATACTTTATAGATTTCAAAACTGTGATCCATAAAATCATTTCTTTCTATGCACAACATTGTAACATTGTATATAAAGTTTAAAATATACATATATACATATATATATATATATATATTTATACAACAATATATATATATATATATATTTACACATTCATATATGCATATATACTCACAAACAAATTTTGGCTATTGTAAACTCTGTTATTTTTCCACAGAAAACATGCTCTTTGTCAGTAGATTTACACTGAAATTATATATGAAAACAAACATATATATTTATATATATAAATATATAAATATATAAATATATATATATATGGATATAGATGCGCATAGTTTTATATACAAATATTTATACCTGTCATAGATTTCATCGTAATCTACATAAAACAATACCTTTCTGTCATTGATATTACACAGGAAGAACCCAACATTGCGTATAAGTTAAATATATATAGATATTTACATAGTAATAAGTCTACCTTGTATATATATATATATATATATAAAGAGTAAATATTACAAATATATATATATATATATATATACCTATGTAATGAATACGTTTACAAATCTGAACAGAGAGTTTTCATAGCTAAAAGTTTAAAATTTAGAATAGAAACAGAGTAAATTCACTGTGTATTGTAGCAAACTCGAATTTACATGCAAATCTGGTTGTTTACATTGTTTTGTTTCTCTAGAAATATGTGATTTTCTGAATATCAATGCTTTGTTTGAGTCACCATATATCCTTTCTGAACTTAGTGAAAATACATAAGGCCATATTGTGAGCTGAAAATGAAACTTTTTAGTAAATATAGACTATAGAAAACATAGTTATAAATAGTGAATCTTCGGAAAAGAGTGGTTTTCTTTTTGCTAAAACTATTAAAAATATTTATTGTGTCCAAAACTAATTTAGAAAATAGAATTGGAACTGAACTTATTTTGCATTGTAACTCACTTGAAATTGTACAAGAAAACTTTATTTTATTGATTGCACGCATGAAGCTAATTTGACAATTTTTGCGCAAACATTGGGGAAAATGATGAATCTCTTTGAAGTTAGAAATGTGATAAAATTGAATGTGAACTTTGATGGAAATTGTATTATTCACTGTTTTTATGGGAAACTTCTAGGATAGGATGCCGAAGGTGGAACCACAGAGACAGTAGTTTTACCTTTTCTCAAACTATCTTTTGTTTTTATTTATGCTTGGCCAAGCATATGCACCATTGAAATAGATGGAATTAAAAGCCTAGAACTAAATGAATATAGGTCTCTACCACCTCCTGTTTGCAAGAATTATGTGATTCTCATGTTAGGAATGCATATAGGTATCAGGCTTGCATCGAGAGTTCCCTCATGCGTTGTTGTTTCAGGTTGCTAGGCTCCTCGTGTAGGGCCGGGGATTTCTTCGAGTTAGGAAGAAACCCGGGGAAGTATTGTACTTCGTGGTTGGGCGGAAAAGGCGCCTTAATCACACTCTTGGCCCCAGCTTGCAAGAAGACTAGTGGTGTCACGGCGGTTGAGGTTCAGATATTTAAATGTTATAAATGTATTCATGTATTATTTGGAATGGCTTGTAATGCCCACTTGTAAAAGTAATTTTATTTGTAATTCAGTATTGCAACATTGAAATAGATGTATTGGAAAGAAATATTTGATGTAACATTGAAAAAGATGTACTGATTGAAAGTTAGTGATGTAATTGAAACTTGAGCAAATTCATGGAAACTCATTGATATGCGAATGGCAATCATTTATGAATCATTGCAATGATCCTTGTTGTTAATTTAATTTATTTTTTACATACATGGAATGAGATTTATTCTAAATTTATCTTTTTAGCATTTATGGAAAGATCATGACATAAGCATCTTTTGTTTTTACCATACTTGGAATATATTAAGTTTGGTAAATTATATGGCTAAATGAACATCAATTTTCGAGCGTTACAACATCATTCACAACAATGATGTGAATCATGCGCACAATGACCATTAGATTATCTCCACTAAATCTGAATCGTTGAATCACACAAGGAAAACCAAGGCCCTAGGCCCACCGAGACACCTATCGCCCACCCAATGTCATCACAATCCCATCAGGATGTTGAAGGGACCATCATTAACGTCCTACCGATATCCATCATTCCCTTCGAAAAAAAGATCTTGCCATCCATGGAAATGTCAAAGGGACTGCAAAACAACCCCCTTTGATATTGAATTGTCTCCTCAATGAAGAGATCCTGCCACCCATTGTGCATCATGCAAAGGCTTCATTACTTTGGATCTTAACTGCGATGCATTAGAATACCCACAATGATAGTTAGATCACCATCTTTAAATCTGGGTCATTCATCACACATCATCGCACAATTGACTTGAGCCTTTCAACATGAAATAGTGATACAAAGAGTCCACGTGATGTGAAGAGACATATAGGCCATTGTGCGTCATGGAAGTAAAATAAAAAGTCCAAATGAAAATAGCAACAAGCGATGCAAAAAAAATGAGTTCATCACTCATCGCGGAAATGAAGCTGACGAACATTAAGGTTTCAACAATGGGTGATACAAAGACTCAAGTAGTGGTAATTCAACATATGACTTAAATTTGTTCATAAAAGGGGGTCGTGCCTAGGTAAATAAGACTTGGGAAAAAATTATTTTCAAGCCTCCCGAACATAAGTTTTTAATCAAATATTTAAACTGGGGCTGCGACCAGAAGACATGGGTAAAGAGGTCGGTAAAAACATGACCACCTAAGACATAAGTTGTAACTTAGCCAACCAGGGACTAGGTGTAAAATGTCAATGAGCGAACAAAACAAAAAGTGACAAGAAAAAAGCACTAGGGTCTTAGGAGGGTTTAAACCCATAAGGGTTTTGAAAGCCCTATCTTGCAAGTTTAGAAACCTAATTAGACACAATCAAGGAGTTTCAAAACCTCAAAAACCCAAATTCATCAAAAATAGTCATGGATTTCAACAAGATGCACACATAGGATCTCTCTAATTGGATATAAATGATGTGCAACCAAGGGTGGCATAAAATATGTCAACAAAAGGGTTCCTAAAACCCTATACAAAACAAAAGGCAACATGAAAGATAAGACAAAAAAGCTGCCCCAAAAACAAAACATTGATTAAACCACAATCAATCGACCATCAACAAAAAAGTAGCAGATAAAAAAGGAACAAAGCAACAACTAAAGAAGATCGTTTAAAATCCTCACAACCTCCAAATCCTTGGTGATGAACTTGTCGTGCATTTCCATGACCTCTTTAATATCCTGCATCTAGACCACATTACCTTTCTTGGTTTTGTTGTGAGTACGCACACTCGACCTAGCCCTAGGATCAATAACCTATTTCCCCTTTCCAATATCCTCACCCACAACATGCTCCCCCCTGTTTAGGAAAGAAGGGGCTTACCAGTCTAGTCCTTAGATTTGGGTAAAAGCATAATCTTGTGTCACTTTATAAAGGAATCGACCAACAACAAAAAAAATTCTGAACTTCGACCACATAAAAGTGGTCTTTATGTTTTGAATTTCAAAATGATGTAAACTAATGAAATGTAGAAATTTTGATGAAGTTTATTCTTGTAATTTTTTAGTTTTTTAAAAAAATTATTTTTGTAGACATCCAAATTTGACCACTCCCACATGGTCAAACTCATCCCCTTCATTCGTCTATTTTATCAATATTAATTAAACGATCTATTTAATTAATATTTCACCTTTTTCCCAAGGTTTATAAAGTATTTAATTTAATAATTAAATACTTTACCTTTCATCCTTTCCTCTCTAAATTAAATAAATACATTAATTTATTTAATTTAGTCATTTAGCCTTCTTGAATTTAAATCAATTTTAAATTCCCTCTTTTCTCTCTCCTTGTTACATCCTCCATAATATTCTTCTAATTTGGATTAGTTTAAATAATCCATGATTAGGATGTGCACACCCTTAATAAGGAAATTAATATCACATCCTCCATATTTGGTCACTTGTCTCTAATCCTTCATTAATCTTCTTAATCACTTGTTTGCACAACCTTAATCTAATCACATGCCATCTTTGGTATGTCCTCCAAGTCAACCTTTCATAAATGATTTCCTTTTTAAGCCTTGAGCTCTTCCCCATGTAAGTTGTTGGAAAATTCTAAATTCCTTCATAGGTCACATCAGTCACATGGGACAAGGACCTCCTTATGAGGACCTTGTCTTATCCCCAAGGTACTCCCCAATCATGTGAATTTAAAATTCATATTTATTCCCCCAACAACTTCTCTCATCCTCATGATGATAAGAGAGGACTTTCTAAAATTCTTCACTTGTCACCATCATCCTCATATGGGGACAAGAACTTCCTTTTTGATGAAATCTTCCCTTAATCCCAAAGTACTTGCAAGTACCTCCACCTCACATATCCTCTCCACATCACTTGTCCTTGTGACACCTCCCCTTCCACATGGTGAGATGTGAGGGCTTGTGAGTCCTCAACTCACCATAGCCCTCCATCTTGCCCATGTTGGAAAAATCCTGGCCATTGATTCCTCTAGAGACTCTTCCGTTAAAATGGAAGATTTTTTCGCATTCAATTCATTCACAACACACAAAGTCACTCATATCACATTCAAGAAATTCTACTCTCAAACATTCAACTTCAAGCATTTTGCATTCAACCTCCATTGTTGCATTTTGAAGCTTTCATTGCACCATTTGCATTCATCTATCAAAACACCCACATCTTTCATTGCATTCATCATCTCATCTAGATCACATTACATAGCATTTTAGTCTATTTTCCATCAAGAAGCATACAACTCATCAACAATCAAAGGGCCAACCAAAAGGATCACTTGGACAAGGTATCATCTGTTGTTTATCTTTATTTTGTTCAAGTCAACTTAGGCTAATCTCGAGGTGCTGTTGTGTTGTTTTCTCCTTTGCATTTCTTTGTTTTTGCATCTTTTAGGTTTAGTAAATAATGTTGCACACAATTTTCATTACTTTTTTATCAATTTAAGAATAGATTTTGGAATGTTGAAAATTTCAGAAAAAAGTGACTTCAAGGGCTGTCAAGAAATAAATTGAAAAAAACTTCATTTCTCCCTAAATTTTTTTCTCCAAATAGGTAACTTCAATATCTTGTGCATGGAAAAAAAATCAAATTTTGATGTATATTTTTCTCGTAATAACGTTTTAAAGTCAAACTTGTCAGAATTCGACAATTTTCACAGATCGTCAACTATTGTCTATTTTTTAATCATTTTCAAAAAATAAATTAAACCCTTTTGAAGAAGACTCTCCTCTTGTGCCCCATATATATATTTTTTTAAAAATTAATATGTTTTATTATTTAAAAAAAAAAATTTAATCAGCCTCTTTTTTAACTTTAACAACCTACTTGCATTATTTTAAAAATAAAATATATTAAAACTAATCAAAAAATTAAAAAAATTACATATTCAGATTCACCATTTCGAGCTCTACAAAAGGGTATTTTTCTTTTAAAAAAAAACATCATTCTGATTGAAGAAATACTTAGTTGAAGTTGAAAGTTTCGTAAAATTCTGAAAAAGCTGAGTTGGCTGCTAACTAGGATGCCAACTAGACAGTTTCGGTTGAAAGGGTTTCTATAGAAAGGGTTTTGGCTGAAACCCTTTCTATAGAAACCCCACACATAAAATAAGCCAATTTCAAAGTGGAAAAGGGAAAAAAAAATATTTTTTTGGTTTCGTGCCAAAACCTATTCAATCGAAACCATGTGTGCCATGTATACGCCACATGATTTCGGTCGAAACATATTCAGCCAAAACATTTTTGGCCGAAAATATTTCACTCGAAACTATTTATTTGGCTGAAAGTGTGACACGGTTTTGTGCTTTTACCCTTCTCATTTAAGAGCACCAGTCCCTCCGCCGTGGTCTCAAGAGAATCCTTGCTGAGATTGTCCAAAGTATTGAGATCCTTATGAACTTTCAGGAAGTTCTTCTCAAGGGCTGCAATTCTAGGGTCGTGATCCATTTTAAGCTTAACAAATTCCTCCACCATTTGGTTAAGAGTGAAAATCATGGTCTTAACCATATTAAAGACCGATTTCAGCTCCCTAGTGCTTCTCAAAGTAGAGATGTTGCACCTAGCATTACGAAACTGGAGGCCTGGTTAATATCCATCGTTTCCCAATTCAAATCCATCCCCTGTTGAGAGCCCACATGAAGCTCTTCACCCAAATTACCAATAGGAGGAACAAATTGCTCTTTACCTTTACCCTCAGAAAACAAAACAGTAGGGGATGCACCAGATTGACAATATTATTAGAAGCCTTAAACTCCCCCAATGCAGGGGACTTCTTAGCCTCACCCTAAAGTGTTTTTAATGTATTCATGTAATTTAGATTAAGTGAATTTTATTTGTGTTTTTAATTTATTTTAAGTTATTGCTAAAGTGTTTTTAATTTATTCATGTAATTTAGATTAAGTGCATTTTAAATGTGTTGATATTTTAAATTTGATAATGCCACATTTAATGCAAACCCAAATTTGCACTTGTGGTGAACTTTAAAAGGAGTTTAAATATCCCCTCTTTTAATTTTTGGGTGAAAATATTTTAGTTGGACAATTACCTACGGGGTTGGTACCCTTTGAGATTTATATTATGAGTGTTGGATAATTTAGGCACTCAACCTCCTTTAAAAGAATGTGTCATTGTGAGGCATGTAAGAGGTTAAGTGCGGGATTGTAATGTCAACCTGCTTGTCTTCCTATAAACTTTTGTATAGGTGAAGTGTTGAGTACACTCCACTTCACTATGTACCTTACCCATGTGGGTGCATATGAGAAGGCATGGGTTGCATTGGTGTTTTGTAACATGTGGTTGTATGTACAAGAGAAAGGCCATGAGTCCCCATTCCATTGGATGAGGATAGATGACACAACACCCAAGCTAAGCTATCATCTTTAGCTTTTGGAAGCTTAATTGGATTATTAGTTTCATTATTGAATCTATCTTATGAGGTAGGCTTCATCTCTTATATGTTTATGTGTTTATTCTTTATCTTACTTGTTTATCAATCACTTTAAGATGACCGAACAAGCACCCATCATTAGATCTTAATCATCAAAGCACCTACTATTCAATTGACATTTGAGTTGTGTGATATTTATTTTCTAAATGCTCATTAACTTTTTGCTTAAATTAAATAGCTTCATTCCTTCATAATTGACATTCCAAGCTCACCTCAACCATGCATTATACTTTAGTGGTTGGCACATGAAAGTAGGCTAGTGGCTCAAGCTTTTGAGCATGAAAGTCCATCACCATGTGCTCATTGTAGTATTTTATCCTCGCTACACCTACTATTTGATAGGATTTTAGTGATTTGATCTTTAGCAACTAAGTTAATGTTACCCTTTGACTAAAGATTGACAATCAAAATCTATTGTGTGATGTTTCAGGCCTTCAAACTTACAAATTCATCCACATGACAATATGTAGACCAATTATAAATTGACACATAAACAAAAGATATTATAGACTAGTGAGATACCACCATGCAAAAAGAAGCCTAAGTACTTTTCAAACCATCACAGAGGATATCATTTAGTTCCACCACATATTGGCATAGCTAATGGAACCATATACACATATCATTATTCCAATAATAGGCACAAGGATGTAGTAGTGGCCAAACCACTTGAATATGTTTCCAAATTAACCACTATGCATTGACTTGAATGCTCATGGTCTCCGCTAGGTATGCCTTGTGGTGCTATTCCCATTGGGTGGAACCTACTCTTACGCTGTCGCCATATGTACAACGTGAGAGCCTATGTGTGGGTCGGCAAAGATATTTCTGCACGTCAAAGACTTCTCCATGGACCCTCTACAACCACGTCTCACTGAACCATGCTCTTTTTGTTAGATCCGCAACCTTGCTCACCGTGCAATTAGCTTTCAGTTCCCTGACTTTAGCTCCTATTTTGACATGTGTTCATACTTCATATAGAATTTGATGGCTTGGCTTCTTCTAAAATTACTCCCCACACTCGTTATGGCCCATCTTATGGTCTTTTCTTCATGCCACTGTCTTAAACCATGCGTGGATGTTTCATGGAAAAATTCTGAACACTTTGGCACCTATCCATGAATGATAGACGTATACCTAACAAGGAGACACCAACTACCCATGTGGGTTTGAGTTTCTTAAGCAAAGAATCTGTGGGTTTGAGTAAACATAAGGACAAGAATACATATTGTAAAATTGATTTTACACAAGAGGTCTTCCAAGTTGTATGGGCATAGACTTGGCTCTAGAAATATGAGAAAATGAGTAGATCGACATAGGGATCAAATGGAATTACAATGAGAGTAAATACTTGAATAAAAGGAAAATTTGTTGGGAAAATAAATGTATTGCAGATATGATATTGATAAGGTCAACATGATACAAATAAAAGATGTTTAGATTTATGAGCATATATGAAATGGTTTGTAGATCAAGAATATGAGTCTCTTCTAGTATATTATACATTCCGTCTTTGATTGTTACTAATTGATCATTATTTCTCACAAAGAATGTTTTAACAAATGTTATATCATTTAAAATATGTTTCTTTAGGGAATGTGATATTAGCCTTGTCTTTTTATGTAGACATTCATGCATAAGAGGATTTTGAAGATGGTAAGGTTTAGTTTGAGAGTTGAAAAAGTCTTATTCAAATAAGTAAATGACAAGATATTGAAGAGACAAAATAAATGATAAAAGTTATACAGAGTTTGCTTGACATATGATTCAAAAGTTAAGGGAAAAGACATGAAGGTGATACTATATTTAATGAAAACCTTATTTGGTGAAGATCCTTGTTTCTACAAGAAGATTAACATGAGAAAACTATCCAAAAAAATAAAATAGACAACTAAATAAATAAACATGCTGAGAAAAACCAAAGGTTGAGACACCTTTTTCCTAACACAAAATCCAATTAAGGTATCATTTTATAATGAAAACATGATGAAATTTATAATATATCATCAAATAAAAATATAGAGACATGGACATGTTCACAACACTCATAATATGTTAAGTTCAAACCATTATGATGATTGGACATACAATCAATTTGCACAACTCTATTTCTATTGGCTAGCTCAATTTCACTTGATTGAAACTACACGTGAGCAAATATAATTGTCCCACTCCAAATTATAGAAACACATGAAAAATACTTGAAAAATATAGAAAACATAAAAAAACATATTTTTAGTTGATACAAGCGTGCTCTTCGTCCTAGGATGATCTACATCATAATTGGATCCATACTTTTGGGATGGATTGTTTTGTCATTGCACATCTTACATGCATTTATTGTGGAGATGTAACTATATTATGGCTACTTATATTCTATTTGGAACTACATTGAAAATAGAGGCAATGATCCATTAGACATGGATATTCCTACTAATATGGCATGATCAATTGGCGAATATGTGCATCAAATTAGGATTTTCTTATATCCCACCCTTTGTGATTTTTAGGAGGAAATCTAATATAATGGGATGGGGATGTAAGGCCTAACCATATTTGTGACCCTAGTTGCACTCAAATTCTCTTGTAGTATTAGGTTGTCATATATGGTTATTCAACTTAGTAGATGATATTAATTATCTTTTCATACAATTGTTAAATTGAATGTGGATAAAGAAACATAACCTAGTTGTGTGACTTAATTTGGATCTAATGAATAAGGAAGAAGTTTATGTTATTATATCTTCTAATCAATATGAATTGTCTTTATATGGTTACCTTCCTGAAGAATGAGATTACATCGATTGTATTCATGAACTAATTAATTTTTGAGATGACTTGAATATTTAGCCTAGTGATGTTTGAATTTTCATATGATGCTTTGAATAATTCTCATATTTGTAAAATCTACATAATTATTAATTGTCTGTACTAGATATATGCAATATTCCAATGAACCCAATTAACCCTAAGCAATGAAAGTGTTAACCCTAACATAGGAAGGACTCTTATTAAGTGAATTTGATTATATTAGGGATGCATATCATCTTGATAATTATAAAAAGCTTGCATAAAACTATTTAAGTAAATTGGACTAGTGAAATGGGATGTCATTGGATAAATCAATTTGAGTGTCATTTAGATGAATTATGAAAGTTTCACAAACATGAATATGAAGGTTAGATGAAGTTGATATGACTAGATTTAAATATTAAATTATTAATTTAATGTGATAATGTTTTATGAAAATTTGATATTGACTATTGCAATGTACATGAGTATATGTTGTGGATTTAACAATTTTGAGACACTTTTTATACTAAATATTATGATGAGTCATAACCACTATGCATGCAATTGATCTTAATTATTGTAGGTGAAATGTATGATTTTAATCTTTTAGTTTTGGTAACATATATTTTGGATCGATTGAAATGTGCATCGTACGTACATGTATATTAATTGATTGGTATTAGGAGAATTTGAGTGTGAGAATAGAGCTCTTGAGAGCTTTTGGCATTGAATGTGTTTTGAAGAATTTTAGAGGATTCTTGGTGAAGGGAAATGGATTACCTTGAAGGGTGAAGAAAAAATATTCAAGCAAGGAGAGCCTTCTTCGTTGTTGAAACTATCTAATGATCCAAGCTTCATCTCTCATTTCTTTCTATTTTTGTTCTTGCTCTCATAGTGTATGAGAGATGAAAGATTGGTCAATTACTCTTGTGGAATTTTGAATGTGTTAGAATGTGATTTTGAGTAGTTGAGATCTTTTGTGTGTTGTTGAGCATGCATGCTCTCTTTTTATAAGGAGTGTTGAACTCACTTCTCTCTTCCCTCCATTGTTTATTTACTTACATATATGTGTGTCATCCTTGATCTTAAATTTATGACTATATGTATACACCTAGTTTTAGTTGATCTCTTGGCTTGGTAGATGGCTAGAGCTTTGTATGGCTTGATAATGCCATGTTTGAAGGGTGGACACCATGCTGCTTACTGACCCATTCACACTTGAAGTGGGAGATTTGAGATTTCTGCATGGGTGAAATTCTTATAATTTGAAGAATGTTATATTATCTTGAAATATAAATATAAGATACAAATATATTTCATTTAAATTGATTTTTGTATTGAATTCAATGTAGAAAAGAAATAATCCTCTTAAATTATATTGTTAAATAAAAAAATTGATACATTATAAAAAAATATTTTAATTTGAAAAAAAAACAACCATAAAATCCGACTTATTATAACTAATTATTAACAAATTAATAATAATATATTTACTAACAGATCATACTTTATATCATCCTGCATGCCGGCTCCCATTGAACCCCACAAGATCTGCAAATAATTAAAACATGGCACTGACATATCTTTCAAACTAATAAGATTACAACTTTTAAAAGTCTCAGACAAATAGAATATATGTTTCATTCACAAAAAGTCACAAAGAAATAAAATCTCCGATGGAATCATTTTGGATCACATGTTTGGCTCTGGTTTGTAACTAGGAAAATTCTAAAGAATGTTTAGGAACCATGATATTATTCCAATCTCATGGAATTATTCAAGACAGGTGAACTTTGTGAGCTAAGGGATGGAACCTCTGGGAGAAACTCAATTTTACTCGGGGACTTCAGTTAACCTCTGATTTTAAAGAGAAATGCATTACCGACTGTACTGTTGACTCATGTATTCATATAACTAGGATCTAGATCTAGATGTATTACCCTTCCTAAGGGTAGGAGTTGCAGGCCTAGGGATGACCACATCTGTCAAACTGCACATGATGGTCATCCATCTGGACTGAATATGGGAAGGAATCCGAACTCTTGGAGACCTTGAATTCTCATTCTTACATGAAACCTCTTTAGCTATCAATGATTTCTCATGATGTCCCACAGATTTCTTACGATGGTCCACATATTTCTTATCAGGAAGAGATCCACCATTAATAAAAGTGGTCTGCAATTGCTTGCAGAGTGTCCCCATCTCATATGGGTTCAACAAAGAGCTCTCATGGGATTCCATCATCAGATCAGTCTCGTCCATGAAAATGCTTGCTAACCCATCACAAGAATTTGAACTAGTACCCCTTTCCAATAGGGGAAATTTGATTTTTATCGAGGATTTCTTATTGAGGAGTCCCATGGCTTCCAACTTGAACCTCGAAGGCCCTACGCAACTTCTTCCTCTTCTTGTTATAACTATGGCATTAGACTCTTTTACAAATTTACAAGATTCTTTCGATATGTGCAGATACCAAGCCCAAGCCGCAGATTTAACACACTCCTTCCCCTCCCCCACCTCTTCTTTTCCTTCACCTTATTTTCCTTCATAGTTCTTAGTGAGGATGTTAACTCCCCACTAAGCTATAAGATAAGAGGAGATACCTTACTCAAGAATGGTTCTAGCCAACCAACAACCTTCCCAAAATAAGACTGAAGAATTACGTTATAGAAATTGTATCTCACAATAAGAGTTTGGAAGATTTCAACCCTTCCTCAATAGTTGAGATTAGAGATGAAGCTATCATATTAAGAATGGTTCAATTAAGATATTTATTTTTCATATATGAATTCAAGTATATTAAGGAAAAAGAAAGAAATCTTCAAATTAATTGGGTCAACAAGTCTTCATTAATATATGAAAATCTTTAATCCCAAGGCCACCTTATCCTTGCTAACAAATATTTTGTTCCAAAATACCAAAAGAAATTTAAAGTGGTCTCTAGAACCTTCTCAAAGAAATTCCCTCATTATATAATTAATTTTACTAATTATACTAGGAGTATGAAGAAGGGAGAAGAAATAGACATGATTATCCTAAAAAATATATTTGAGAAGAACTAAACTACGAGCAAAAGATAGTCATTAACCTTTCCAACCATTCTAAATCTTTCCAAATCTATCCAAAATACAATTCCATTGAGATTTAGTATTCTTAGAGTAGAAAGTGGGAAACCAAGGTAGGAGTTACAAAAATACCCTTTTATAAAATAAAGACATCTAGAAAGAAAATATTGTTTGATATTCCAAACACTGAGAAAGAAAGTCATGTATTTAACTCTATTCACAAGCTAGCTTGAAGCTTATTCATATTTTGATAAGATATCTCTTATTTTCCTCTTAGAAATAAAGGGGTTAGCAAAAATCATAGCATTATCCATTCTATTGGCAATAATTTTTGAAATGATTATCTAGATACTATTGTAGAGAGAAACATGTCTAAAATATTTAGCCTTAAGAGAACCATTCTTTTTGGAGATAAAGGGTTGATTTAGATTCTATAGATTCGTGAACCACTTCAAGGATATCTTCATCTAGAATATCCTAGAAATGTTCAAACAAAAAAGCAAGATAACCATCAAGTATCTTCATCAATTTCAAAAATAACATATCAAACTTTTTCTAAGAATATTTTTATCATTAAGGTTTATTTTCCTTCAAGCCAATCTTAGAAGGAATAGAATAAAGGAATTGATTTTACTTTGCTCCCCTATCCACTTCTTCCTTTGGTGAATAATGGAGACCACTAAGGGATGAAGAAGATTATGAATTATTAAACTTCAAACAAAGAAAGTGATATTTTCAATTGAATCATGACCTAAAATAAAAAAATTATTAAAGCATGAAGCGTACACAAAAGAGGTAAAATAACCAAACATAACACAAGATGGAACTGCACTTGAAGCAAAGAAAATTGTACCTCAACTAAAACATGACTTGGAACTAAACCAAGCAAGCCAAAACTCCAAAAGACCTAAATCAAGATATTGAAAATAAGAGTACTATATTTTCTTCAAGGAAATAGGATGTATTTGCAAGCAACAATAGACCTCATTCTCTATTTGAGACTAAAATCGATATCTTTTCCAAGAAGATAAAAACCTTTAAGTTTTTCTTAAAGACTAGAATAAATTTTCTTTTAAAACTTTTTCATAAGAAAAACAATCTAGAAAATAGAATGGCTGAAATTTAAATAGCCAATCAAATTGGTTTAGTTTCTAAGTTACTCTTTGGTGCTATCCCCATTGGGTGGACCCTACTCTTACGTTGTCGCCATACGTACGACGTGAGAGCCTATACCTATTTGTGAGTCGGCAAAGATATTTCTGCACGTCAGAGACTTCTCCATGAACCCTCTACAACCACGTCTCACTGCACTATGCTTTTTTTGTTAGATCCACAACATCGCACAAAGTCCAATCACCTTTATCTCCTGTTTTGACATTACTATTCAGGTAGAATTTGATGGTTTGGCTTATTCTAAAAATTACTCCCCACACTCGTCATGGCCCATCTTATGGTCTTTTCTTCATGCCACTCTCTTAAACCATGCTTGGGTGTTTCATGGAAAAAGCCTCTTAACAGTTTGGCACCTATCCATGAGTGATAGACTTGTGTATCGAACATGGAGACACCAATAACAATTGTAAAATTAGAGACAAGCAATTGACATCGTTATTTAACATGGTTCATTATTAAATGGCCGCATTCACAAAGGAAAGCAGGTCACTTTGTTTTATTGATTAACAACAAACTTCGTTACATTGTTTTCAGCAACCTCAAAAGGAAAAATAAAAATGAGTTATCTTCAACTAGGTGAAGAGGCATGGGAAGAGGAAAATGAAAGGGCGGTGATGGTTGGACTTCACTTCCAACAATCTCCCACTTGAAGTCCAAACCATACTGCTATCGCCACTTTCCTTGAAGAACAATGTTAATTACAATACCAAGAGAAGCTCTGCTGAATTCAAGCTTGTCTTTTGGCAC